>SEYY01021947.1:0-25000 GCA_009176605.1 Armadillidium nasatum
TATATATATATATATATATATATATATATATATATATATATATATATATATATATATATATATATATATATATATATATATATATATATATATATATATATATATATATATATATATATATATATATATATATATATATATATATATATATATATATATATATATATATATATATATATATATATATATATATATATATATATATGTATATATATATATATATATATATATATATCACTTTCCTGAGAGGTGTTGTCACATGCTGAATTTTTATAGATTATCATGATGAATTGTATCAAGCAAAAGTGGAAGGAATTTTTTATAAGCCTCAAGGAAGAGGATTAATAAGGCTATCTAAATGTTTGCTAAAGATCACAATGAAAAGAAGCTGAAGGCGTGTTATAGTGTTTTATACTTTCAAAATTGTTATAAATGTATTGAAGTTATAGTCTTCTTAACTTATTAACTGTTTTCCTGACATTGAAAAAACTTTTTTTTTTCTCCTAAGTCAATTGTTTTAATGAGACTCATCCATCACTGTATTCTTTGAAAATTGGCTGGCAAGGCTACTTTTCAAAATTAAAAGAAAATTCTATGGAAAGACTAAATATGTTAATTCTGGAAAGTATAACCGGAGTAAAAGGTAAAACCTTACCATGATAAGCTTTCTTTATATATATATATATATATATATATATATATATATATATATATATATATATATATATATATATATATATATATATATATATATATATATATATATATATATATATATATATATATATATACAATTAAAAGATATTTGAAAACTATTGAGTAATGTAGACTATGGTAAATTTATTCTAATTCCTTAAGGGCCGATGCCATAAAGTGACGCAGTTGAAGCCCGCCAAAGTAAACAAAAAGTTATTTAGTAGGTGAAACGAAAATATATAGTTTTGTTAATAACTACAAAGTTTACCATATAACTACGCAGCGAAGTGATTGTGACAAAATTTAAAATGAAAAAAAAGTAGTTATTTACATTTCAATTATTGTATTTCTTAGGCTTAAGAAGTTTTAAAGTTAGCATGTTACTCAGGATTAAAGAGGTGGCGGCGCCAAGGTCGTTGTAGTCCCCTTATATATATATATATATATATATATATATATATATATATATATATATATATATATATATATATATATATATATATATATATATATATATATATATATATATATATATATATATATATATATATATATATATATATATATATATATATATATATATATATATATATATATATACCCTGGCCAGAGCTCCGGCCAAATTTGGGAGACCCCAATCCTGGTAATATTCCAACCCCAGTTGGTCCCTATCCAGCAACCTTGTTGTACTAGAAAGTTATAGGTTTTGTTGTTATTTTCAAATCCCTACGGGTAGTTACAGTTGAACTGGCAACATGTAGATATGTTACTAGTTTAAGCAACCTGGTCTCGTATGAAAAAAATCCACTGCTGTGAATACTACAGTTCCCAAATCATTCCAAAAATGAACCACTCTGTTGCTGAAAAAGCTCATCCAGATGGCAAGCTTCCTTCTTTATCTTTTTTAAATCCCTGGAGAGTCCATGTGATAATGAAAATGACTTACCCACATTTATATTGTCAATAGATGATAATATTTTGATTCATATCTCCTCTAAGATACCTTCTTCCAATGGAAAATATCCCTAATTCCTTGAGCCTATCTCAATAACTTTTATTTTCAATTCCAAAAATTCTTATTTTTGCTCTTTGCTGCACTGCCTCCAGCATATTAATATTTTTCTTAGATAAGAAGCCCAAACCTGAGTACAGTACTCAATCATTGGTCTAACATAACCATTATAGATCCTATAGATTACTTCCTTACTTTTAAATTAATATTTTGATTTATAATTCCTAGCATTCTGTTAGTTCTTTCCCTATCTCCTAAGCATTGTTCTGACACATTCAAACTACTGCTAATAATCACACCCAAATCTTTTTCTTTATCCACAGACTCTAACCATTCCCCATACATTTCATAATTGAAATTCTTATTAGAATAGCCCATATGAAGAACTTTACATTTTTAATTATTAAATTCATTTGCCATTTTTCAGCCAACCCAAGATGTTTATTTGAATCATGTTGGAGTGTCATACATCCCTCAATATTTTTAACAGATAAGCCAGCTTAGTGTTATCATCAAACTTAAAAACTTAACATTTTATTCCCTTATCAAAATCATTAATAAGTATAAAGAACAGAAAAGGCCCAGGCACAGGACCCTGAAGAACACCACTTTTTACCAATCCCTTGATGATTTATTTATTTTTAATACTACACACTGTCTCTCATCTTTCAACCACTCCTGTATCCAATTATGAATAACCCATCCTAAAACACACTGAGATAACTTTTAAATCAGCCTTTTATGAGGTACCTTATCAAAAGCTTTGCTAAAATCAAGATATGCAATACCAACTGGTTCTCCTTTGTCAATGCAATCAGTAAAATGTCCATAAATTCCAAAAGATTCATCTGACATGATTTACCTTTCTTGAAACCATGTTGTGAATTTTGAAAAATTTTATTGTCAACTAAATGTTTTTCTGTTTGTCTTTTCAATATTTTGTTTAGAATTTGAACTAGCTGTAAGGTGAAACTAATTTCCAAGATCATGTTACTTTTTTTTTTTTTAGAGCAGATTTCCAATCCTCTTATATCACAATAATTAAGAGACCTATTAAATAAATGCAATAATATCACTACCTTCCTTTAGGATTCTTCCATGTATACCATCTGACTGAACCTGCAGACTTACGATTATCAATATGCTCAAACAAATTCTTAACCCCATTTGCATCATCACCAAGAAATGCAAACCTATCACTACTCTGTTCTCTAATGTTACTGCTATCAAACCTTTTATTTATAAATACTGATGCAAAATAGATATTAAAAATATTGACTAATTCTTCGTCAGAGTTAATTACCTTATCATTAATATTAATAGGACTCCCATCTTCCTTTGTTATTAAATTTATAAAAACTAAAGTATTTCTTCAAATCTTTATTAATGTTTCTTCAAGAGTTAATTTATGATTGTCTCTTAGATCTACTTATTTCTTTATTTAGCTCATTCCTTATTCTCCTATAAGTTTCCAAATCCATTATACTATTACTGACTGTGAACTTCTTGAACTACATATGCTTGTCTCTAACTTTATTCCTGATTTATCTACTCCACCAATTGGGCTTTCAGTTCTTTGCCTTAATTTCTCTGATTGCAAAACATTCTGACTGAACTTTATCCAAGATAGATTTGAAAGTTTCCCCTATTTGAATACAGTTTGGGTCCTCCAATGCTTTATTCCAGTCAGTTTTCTAAATTTTCCTGAATTTCTCAAAGTTAGTAATTTTAAAGTCAAAAACCTTTTACCTTGTTTTCTATTAAATGTGGTTTACCTACTACATTTAAATTAACCCTTGTATATATATATATATATATATATATATATATATATATATATATATATATATATATATATATATATATATATATATATATATATATATATATATATATATATATATATATATATATATTAAAGTTTTTAATTGGCATTTATTATCTTACCTTTACTCTGAAAGCCTGAAATATATTTTTAATTAATTTACACTTGGAGCCTTGAAAAGGAGGTTAAATAGAATCTTTAAATTTATAATAAACAAATTCCTAACAAATGACAGTGAAGACAGTTTTGGTAGGCCCTTGTGGCTTATGTCTCATTTTTTTTTTCTTATGTTCCTGAAGCTCTGGGATTCAAACCTATGGTGTAGTTTCCTCAAAATTGAGAGATGTGCTAATTAAGGAAAAGTCAGAAAAATTAGTTAAATTTATTTAAGAACTTAAAGTTGAAAAAAAAAGAAAGTTCATTTTTGGAATTACAGGAAAATAATAAAATTTATTTGTTAATTAATATCAAGTTATAAAAGAATAAATGATAATGATTCTTCTTAATCTCAATATTATGATATAACTACTTTTATTTTAAATTTTCCAAAAACTCATGGAAGTTTGAGTTGTCAAATAACCAAAAACTAGTTGACTTTTCATATATATATATATATATATATATATATATATATATATATATATATATATATATATATATATATATATATATATATATATATATATATATATATATATATATATATATATATATATATATATATATATATATATATGTAAAGTATGCTTACTAACCTTTCCAAATTGCCAATAAAGAATATCAATACAATTAGAACTTATAAAAGATTTAGCAACTTTAACTCATGAAATTAAGCACTGAGTAATATATAATTATAATCAAATTTACTTCTATTGGAAAGTCTAATTATTTTGTGGTCAAAGTTCCATACTAAACTAATGAAATATGGGATAGGCTAAGGTACCCATTAAACTGTGTTAAATTTTGTTCAAAGGTTAAATATATTTTTTAAAGGTAAAGTAGAGAGAGCCATTTTGAGAAAGTATTGACTGTGAGTATAGCTTGTACAGTTGCTAATGTAAATTTTGATTTACATTCTAAATTTATTTTTACTTTCAACCAACTTTTCTTATCATTTGTCTTATATTTGCCTTATAAATTGATATAAGTTTCTACATACTTGTATATATTTGGAAATATTATGATTTTTGTACTTAGTACCTGTAGACTGACATTGAAGCTTTCTACATTTTTAAATTATTTACATTAATATCAGTTTATCATAAGCAAGTAATTAATGTATTACATGCAACTATATATATATATATATATATATATATATATATATATATATATATATATATATATATATATATATATATATATATATATATATATATATATATATATATATATATATATATATATATATATATATATGGAATGGCCTATAGCTATAAAATGCATTTGGAAAACAAAGTATAATTTCAGGTTGCCTAGAAAAAGGAGTTTCATTTATAAACTGTTCATCTTCATTCACACTTTCCAAATCATATAGAGTATCATTGTACAGTTATTCTTCTTTCCCATTCTATTGCCCCATTGTGCTCTATAACAAAATCTTAAATGTTCCCTTAACTAAATTGGCATACTTCATTTTATATAGTTGATAGGTCGAATAGCATGCATTTGAATCCACTCCAACCTTTCTAAATAGGAACGTAAATAAACGTATGTCATATATTTCAAAATCTTAGGTTCTTTATAAAAGAAGAACACGATAACTATATAGTTTCATTACTGTTGCCATATAGTTTAATAATTAAGCTTTGTTAATTATTCCAAATAGTACATAATCACATTCACTATAAATTTTTGTGCATGCAACTTCAATTCTCAGTACATATAGTATATGGACTTCTTTAGCTTTCTGCAAATTATGATAATCTAGAGATGTGCTGAGCAATAAAAAACATGCTGCACAATAAGAGGTTATTGTAGATTTGTTTTAATGTGCATTTAAAGAAATCATTATGTTGCTGATAGCTCTTTTTAAAGTAAATCGAGAACAGCTAAATATGGTGATGGAATTCAAGTAACCTGCCTGTTGAAAAGGAAATATAATAAGAAAAATAGAATAGTTTACATTAATTAGGATAGGATATGTTAGGTAAGATTTTTAAATTTTTTTTTTTTTAATTTTTCTTTTCCAGAATGTTATATATTTTTATTTATCTTATGCCATAAGCTGAAATTGTTTGACTTCTATAATCTCTGATATGTTTTAACTTTATATATATATATATATATATATATATATATATATATATATATATATATATATATATATATATATATATATATATATATATATATATATATATATATATATATATATATATATATATATATATATAATAATAATAATAATAATAATAATAACTTTATTTTATTTAAAAGCTAAACTGACAGAAAATTAAAATTTAAATGGAATGTACCACAAAAATGTAGTTAAAGATAATTTCAAAGTTTTTGGTAATGATTATAGTTGTCATTGATTTCAAGCTCCCATCTTTTGGTGTTGCATCAAGAGTATTAGAAATTGGAGACAGACTTAAGAAACATGAGCATTCTACTGTGCTCAAAGAAATTTTTCATGAAACTGTCAATGTTCATGGTGTACTGTAAGTTTCATTAAATGTTAAATTCTTTATCTATAAAAATTCTCTTGAGTTGTAAAGAACAATTTGCAAATTCATTCAAAAATTACCCAGTTACAACTTCTATTTCAGGTATCCTTCTTCATTTGATTATAACCTAATCACTCTTGCTTTTTTGGTTGAATATCCTAATCAAAGGCTGGATACTCCATAGCTTTTGTAAGTGTAAATATATATATATATATATATATATATATATATATATATATATATATATATATATATATATATATATATATATATATATATATATATATATATATATATATATATATATATATATATATATATATATATATATATATATATATATATATATATATATATATATATATTTTTTTTTTAAAGATACAAAAGATATCCAGTTATTTGGGCTTTTTTTTGCTAATGATCCAAATATTCATTAAAAATAAAATTCTTAATAAGAGATTTTCAAATTTTTACAGTATACAATATGTTCTATGATTTTATGCTATATTTCAATTTACTTGGATTTTCAAATCTACTTTTTGTAACAGCTATTCATGTTGATTAAATATAGATATGCTTTCAAAAGTTTTTCAAATTATTTACATAACTACAAACATGAAAAAATATTTTTTTTTCCTCGGTAAAAAAAAAAAAAAAAAAATATATATATATATATATATATATATATATATATATATATATATATATATATATATATATATATATATATATATATATATATATATATATATATATATATCTCCTTGGTAGGGTTCTCACCCTCAGTAGAATCAGCATCTTTCTTCATATGCTCTTTAAAGTCCCTCTCCTAAAGAGCTCAGAAAGATAATGTTTTTCAGCTTGTAGGTTTCAATGCTAGTCCTTGAGTTTTATTTAAAATCCCATGTATGATTTTAAACCTTTCAGTGGGACTAGGTTTCTTCATTTAATCTATGAACAATCTCTTCCTAGAGCTCACCAGAAGATTATGATTCTCAGAACCATGATTTCCCTCTATGTCCTGTGTTGTTGCAAACAACATATATATATATATATATATATATATATATATATATATATATATATATATATATATATATATATATATATATATATATATATATATATATATATATATATATATATATATATATATATATATATACATCATTTCAGAAATGTTCGCGATAGAATTGATGTTAGAAATTTGCCTGCCATTCTTAATTAAAGCAACTCAGAGGGAAGAAGAGGAATGTGTGCTTAGGATACACTAAGTAAAAGAAAGGCATTATGGGGTTTAAAGTATTACTTACCTAAAAGAGCTGCAGGTATTAAAAATTAATTTTTTTTAAATATACTCAAATAATATATATTCCTTATTTGGCATCAAGCAATTTCAGAAGTTCTGAAAAAAGTAAATCCTTATTTTATAGCTTTCTTTATCTTAAAATTTTTTTATTAAGGTGAAACTGATGAAACAGTTCAAGAACATATAGAGTTCCTGAAAAAAGAAAGTAAACTGCACCCACATTAGGGAAAGTTACTGCTTCTATGTTTGCCACCTTCGGCGACCGAAGAAAGTTAATTATTATGAATCATAATCGTTGTCGACGCAGTAAAAACTTATCCATGACTTCAAGACCAACAAGAGGTTTGTGGTAAAAGATTTTCTCTTCTGAGACTTTGTATAACCTTTTAATAACTTTTAAGTTAAAATTCTTTCTTGTTTTCATAGTTGGTTTCAGAATATGGAAAAATTTTTGGAACTTTGTATGAAAATGAAATTGAGAGCATTTTGGAGGGATTCTTTCTTCATTGAAAAGCATGATGAAAGATGGAACGGTTTTCTCTTCCATTAGAAATTTATACGAACATAGCTCTCAGCGATCAAGGAAATGAACAGAATAACACCAGTATGTTAAATTGATTATAATTATTTTTATTCTAATTCTTTTAGGTTAAAAAAATTATTAAAACTTCTTTATATTCATTTTCAATAAAATCGGCAACATAGAACACAATATAATAATCATTGTCATACCCAGTTAAGAAATGAGTTATATTTAATTTTTGAAGACTGATTTCTTTTTTAAGATTAGGAAGCAAGAATTACTTTAGACAAAACATTCAGCAATCATGTATGTAAATTGGGAAATGGGAGCATTGTAAAGTAGTCATTATTAGTGTAATGTATATTGAAAGGCCTTAGGTTTAATAATAAATATGTAAAGGTGTAATATATTGCAAGCATTTTTCAAGGTATGTAAAAAAAAAAAAATTAAAACAGAGCCAATCGTTAGAATTACAGTATAGGAATTTGAGTAAGACTTTTAGCAAAACTCATCTCATAAATTAAATTAAGATAGAGCTGTTATTAGAAAAACTACTTTTATGTTTGATAAATGTTAAGACAAGTAAACATTGGAACACTTTTTAATCGTTCCATTATTTCAAATTTGTGAACTTAACAATATATGAATACGTGTAGAGAAAGGTATATAAGTTCCACAATTAACTACAGTGAAAGGGGAGGTGAATAATAATTGGGAAACTATTAATAGTTTCGTTAACATGACTGAAAAAAACCATCGAAATTATCTTCTTTATATATATATATATATATATATATATATATATATATATATATATATATATATATATATATATATATATATATATATATATATATATATATATATATATATATATATATACTATACTTTACAGGTGTTGTGGTTTTGTTTGGTTTCGCTAGTGTTGTGTTGCTTTTAGGAGAAAATCTTGATCTTTTTCTCAGAGGTAGGAATGAAAACTTATTTTTTTATTATTAATCATTATAGATAGTATGATAGGTAAGACTGACATTATTTCATGCCTTAACGTTCTCCTGTCTGTTGATCACTCACCTTTGGAAATAGTATTGTCAGCAGGAAAGTATACCGTATTGAATTATTAATTTTGCTGAATGGGAGAACTAGATTCACAGAATTAGAACTTGTAGCGTAAGTACATTTCATGCTTCATTAAAAGATTATTTCTAGACAATATTCAGTTTCTTTTTTTTGTTAATTAATGGAGAGCAAACAAGTTTGGAATTCCAAAAAAAAAAAATGTTTATTTTATTAGTCTAAGGTTATTTGAGGTTAAAATGTTATCTATACATTTATAATTTTCTTATGGTAATTTTAAAAGTAAATCAGTTCATTCAATAGGATCAAATTTTTTTCTATTCCGATGTTGATTAAAAAAAATGAAAGTTTGTGGAAAATGAAAAATGTTAAATTGGTAAATCAGGTGGTTTTAATTACGGCAATGTTTTTTACAAGTAATTCTTTTTGGTGATATTACGTACGTGATGGAGGAGATTTTGAAGTTGGCAGAGTATATACTAGGGGAATTCACCGTTTCTACTCACTGATTCAGCATGTTCTGTAGTGTCTTAGTGTCTGTGTGGCAACACATTCTGTTTAAATTCGGAGAACTATATTTATCTTTGACGCGTATTCAGCTACGTTATTGTTTTAAGATAAACAGAATAGGCAAGAATAACTAACAACTATTTTTAGATCGACGAAAAGTCATTGTCAGGAAAAGCTATACCAACTTGTGTATCAAATTAGGAGACTATGACAAAAACCACCTTTGTACCTAATAAGTGCTACAAAACCTTTGTTGAGTGTTTGAGATGTTGGATTAACATAAAAAAAAACAGGCTGACTTTGTTTTTCTGAGGTTTGATGGGAAGTAAAAAAAAAAAAAAAAAAAAAAAAAAGTTAATGACTGCTACTTCCCCTTGACTATACGACAAATCTCGATTTGACTCTGATTCTTCAAAGTTTGGTTCATTGTTTTTAGATGTTTAACTAACAATTTAGTAAGTATTTTGTTTGCTACATATTTCTGCTTTATAGGAACAAACATGAAGTGTATATAGTATTGTGATATACCATCTTCAATAACAACCAGTTCATGTTGTGAGGATTCCAATCTTTGTATCTATCTGCAAAAGTCAAAGGTCATTTGACTCATGTGAAGATATGAAATATCATGATGACTTGCCACCTGCATTTGAGAAAACAATCCCATAACTTTCAGTCAAGCTGAGTTGAACTATTTGACAAGAGATTTGAGCTTGCCCAAAGAATCTGCGCAGTTTCTGAGGTAACAGCCTAATAAAAAACATATGTTAATATCAAGAATCACATTCTACGATATTGGTATCGTGATTAAGTTTTGTGGAATGCTATATATAGTGCAGAAATTTAAAAGCACGGTGATGTGCTTAGCTGCTATTAAATTTATTTTACAGTTTTGAGGTAGGATTTACAGTTACTGAATTCCTTGTTTGTTTTTGTTTTTATATATCATATCCATTGTGCTAGCTCTACAGGTCAACTACACCATGCACCTTTGTTCTTGTGCTCGTAGGAGAGCAGAGCGGGCAAGCAGCACTGCATACAACGCGAATGGCTAGCAAGAGGCGAAGTATAATTAGATTCGTCCAGTGTTTTATCACTTCTACTTATGAATCCAGAGAAGTTATTACTTCCAACACTACAATAAAACGCATGAGAATATTTATTTTGTCAAAAGTGCTCTTAAAAAAAAACATCCGAGTATTAACATTCCTGGAACAAAAATTTCAATTAACATCTTGGTGTCGGTAAACTGGAAGAAAATACTTTTGATGGTCCTAAAATTTGAGAATCTATGAAAGAAGCTTAGTTAGACAAAGAGACGAATGCTTGGATTTCATTGACGTTTGTTGGTTTTAATTATGGAAGTCTACATAATAAATGTATTATAGGTTAACTCTTCCATAACTTCCACTCCCTTGCTGTACACATGTTTGCTAAGGTTAAGATGCATGTTTTCAACTAACATTTAGGCTCATTATTTTTAATTCCTATAAATATTAGGGATGGAGTGAGGTTTCGGCAAGTATCGGCATATTTTTAAATATCGGTATGGGCAAAATTTTTGGACAATAATAAAGTATCGGTATCGGTAAAAATTTTGGTATCGCTCCATCCCTAATATATATATATATATATATATATATATATATATATATATATATATATATATATATATATATATATATATATATATATATATATATATATATATATATATATATATATATATATATATATATATATCATCTGTATAAAAACTTTTCAAAAATTTAACGCTTTTCATTTATTAAGATATATAATTTTTCACTTGTTAAAATGATTACTCAAAAGAATTATATAGATGTAAAATTTTACTTTCTAAATCATAACCAAAATTACATGGATAAGTGTCTAAATTTTTTTTATTTTTTATTTTTTTATCTTAGGGTTCTGATTGTAATGATCCTACACCTAGAAGAATGTATTCTGGACTCACCATGGCTACATCTAAACTATTTGAAGTTTTAATAGAAGGCGTAAGAATTAGATGTAAATGTTGCTAGTAGCGCAATTGCTACTTTTGTCTTAGTTCATTTTGCATAAAATTTAAGTTACACTAAAAAACAATACCGTGCCCTTACTTACATTAAAAAGTATCATTTAAAATTATTAAACAAAAATACAAATAATATAAAATGTTACAGTAAGAAATAATAATTTAGAAGGAAAAAATGATTTTTTTTTTTTTTTTTTGAGTCATATATTATTATCTATTTTTTTTAATGGTTAAATAATGCAGAAAATAAGTAAAAAATTTTGTCATGGATTATTCTACTGTTTAATAATTCTATTTTTTTTTCCCCAAGTGCAAAAATAAATATTGTACAAATTTAGGATTTCCTTTCCATCATTTTAATATATATATATATATATATATATATATATATATATATATATATATATATATATATATATATATATATATATATATATATATATATATATATATATATATATATATATATATATATATATATATATATATATATATATATGAGATTGTAAAACACCTCAAATGACTCATTATTTGTATCTTAACTGAGGTTGAAGAAACGTGTTAATTGAGATGACATACCTCAACGGTATCTCAAAATCGACACCACCCCAAAAGTTAGTAAAACGTCTCATGTAATATCTCATCCGAGTTTTTTGGATGTTTCATTTTGGGATGAATGTGTAACTCCATGGCGTCTCAAAATTGACACCGTTTCGAGTTACTTTTGTATCTCCTTTAGAGATGAATTTATTTTCAGTGTATATATATATATATATATATATATATATATATATATATATATATATATATATATATATATATATATATATATATATATATATATATATATATATATATATATATATATATATATATATATATATATATATATATTATCTAATGATTTTCGAAATATCCATAAAAGTTGAAGAAAATAAAAGACTGGTTTAGAGAAAGGACAACATTTATCGATAAAAAATTTATTTTGAAGTATATGATATAAAGAAAGAGAAAGAATGGAGAATACAAATTACAATGAGTTAGTGGTTAAGTATGGGATCGGAGATCTTAAAAAAGAAATGATAGCATTTGGAATGATATTTCAAACGAACTCTCCTCAAAAGAGAAGATATAAAAAACTAGGGCAAGAGTTATGAGACTTTTATGGATGATCTTCAAATGCAGATGAGAATATTTGGAACATTAAATTGAGTAAAGGAAAAAGAAATAGAACATTAGCTTGAAGGTTAAAAGAGATTCCATCTTTTCGTCATATGCTGAATGAAATTTACAGGGACAAAAAAGTTGAGCAGAAATCACGTCTGTTAAAGAAAACACAATACTTGCAATAAATGATTTGTAGTAAAGTAGAGAAGGAGTTATTTTACTAATAACTCCTAACGTGGAACTAGAGGCAAATACTTTAACAAAAAAAAACTCAAAAATTAGAAATAAAGATAATACTAGTACTACCGTAAAGAACATGTGATGATAAAGAAATAAACAAAGACAAGATTTTGAAAAGTGTCAGAAAGATTATTGCAATTTGTACGAAGAGGGAAGGTTTTAGGTTTCAGACACATATAGTATTTGCACCTTTGAAGGAGGATATATAAGTAGCACAAGTTTTTGGAATTTGAAGACGATGGTGTAATTCCCTTATTTTGCGTTCTAACAACAAATAGCTTAATAAAAAGCAGTTAAATTAACGTTTATGAATTTTTGCTCAAGTTGAAAAAATGAAATCTGCGATTTCATGCCAGTGAGAACCACATCTGTAAATTTTTAGGTGAAATACGAGTAGCCACTGGCGGCTCTTTCTAGAGACCAGAGAGCCCCGGTCTCACCAGTAATTATGTAAAACATTAACTTCTTAAAATGCAAATTTCTTCTGCTAGTATTCAGCTTATGTTTTTTTTTTCATACATATATTCGTCATAAATTTAAATTTAACTGCCGAGATATTTATATTGTCACATTTTCTTCAATTTAAAGGCCTGTTCTTCGGTACCCAACTACTTCTATTAACATGAATAAAAATATAACAGATATAATTATGCACACAATGGTCTTGTGACGTTGAGTCCTATTCATTATAAATATATTTAATATTTGGGCCACTTACGCGTATTGGAATTGCTATATTGTTTCTTTAATCAATACCTTCTTAATGTAATCTTTTATTTTATAATTAATTATTAATAAGACTTAATAAATATAATAAAAGAGAATAAAAAATTCATATATTTTCTAGAACGAATTCGTGCTGCACACAGAAATTAAGAGCCGTTTTCTTTTATCTATAAATCATTATAAGGGCAACTTTTAAAAATGATTAAAAATGGTGCGGCGAAATAATTAAATTATAAAATTTAAAATTTATAAAAATTATAAAATAAAAAATTTGGGGTAAATAAATACACCATGGATATATTTAATATTTATATATATATTTTTTGAAATACTGTTAAATATATATATATATATATATATATATATATATATATATATATATATATATATATATATATATATATATATATATATATATATATATATATATATATATATATATATATATATATATATATATATATATATATATATATATAATATATATATATATATATATATATATATATATATATATATATATATATATATATATATATATATATATATATATATATATATATATATATATATATATATATATATATATATATATATATATATATATATATATATATATATATATATATAAATATATCTGAGACCGAATTGTTTAAAGTTTAATTTAAACTCTTTCTTTACTAAAGATTTAAATATAAAGAGTTTTAAAGATCTTTTATTCTCTCTTGAAAATATAAAATTAATTTTTAAAATGAAGAGAAAATTAATTAAAATAAAAAAGAAAAATTTATCCTTAACAAAAAGTTAGCTTAAAAAAGAAAGGAAGACTCTTTGATTAATAAGAAAATTAAATCATTTTAATCATTGGTGAATTAAAATCTCCCCCTAATCTCTCTACTTTATCTATCTGTCCATTCGTATATATATATATATATATATATATATATATATATATATATATATATATATATATATATATATATATATATATATATATATATATATATATATATATATATATATATATACCTGAGGCTTAATAAAACTTCCACCAGTGTTAGGGAGAAATTCGGAAACCTGGTGAAATTAAAGGCCGACATGTCAGGATACATCACGTTTGAAGGTGTGTATATCATAGATGTCATAATATAATGAATGTAGTGTGTTTCAGACTTTACCAGTACAGTACATTATAGCTGTAAGTCTAGAGTTAGAGAGTTGAGCAAAGAAAGGATGAGACTGTGCAGAAAGAAGTGTCACACGAGCCCTTCTCACTGGATTAGGTATGCGACGAGAGAGTTCAGAAGGGCAATGTACATTTTAATAGCGATAGTATAGAAAGACTGACGAAACAATTCGACTAGCTGAAAGAGACTGGAGAATAATAGGGAGAGCATGAGAGTTGATAAGACGAAAAGCCCTCGATCGCATATTTTTAAGGGGGGAAAGTTGAAGTAGAAAAACAGAAACGAATAGTTTACCAAAGTTGGGTACAAGCTCAGAAGCACAAATTTTGAAAAACACATGAGGGATACCATCAGGACCGTATGCCTTCTTAGTGTTAAGCCCTGAAACGATGTCGTCAGAAGAAGTCACCATTTTAGTTGAGTTGAGGGGGGGGGGTTAAAGGAGTAAGAATAGCTTTGGATTCGTCTAAAGTTGATCTAGAGGAAAATATTTGAGCTAATAAATAGTTCAGCTTTAGAGGAAGAGGAAAAGGTGGATATGCCTTCAGAAGATTCTAGAAGAGGGAAAGAGAAAGAAGTAAGGTAGGGGCTGACCTTTTTTGCAAAATAATAAAAAGGGCATGAAGGAAAAGAATCAGAAGGATTATTGCATTTACAACAGTACAATGAGTTTCAGCATTGGAGAGAATAGATAAATAGAATCAGTTTATGTAGTTTGAAGATGAAAGTAATCTCTGAAGGCAAAATCCTAGCTTCGGATATCACAAGAACAAGCACAGTTAAACAAGCACAGTTAAACCAAGATTTGTTAGATTTAGTAAAAGGGAAATAGTTTGGAATGTATTCCTCCATTCAGGAGAGAATCGCCTCGAAAACTCGCTCTGCACACTCAGAGACCTGTTCCGCGAAAACAGTAATCATTCCGTGGGAAATTAGGAAAGTTCAAAACGTCTCGCCGAAGAGATGGGACATTCCTGCGGAAGACTTGAAGAGGCAGAACAAGATACAGAATAAGGCGATCGGATAAATATAGAGGAGGAACGAGTTTGACAGTTTAAAGAGAAGAATAAGAAGTTAAGAAAAGATCAAATATATTGATTTTGCGACCAGGACGGTCAGGGATATGGGTAGTTAGATTCTGCAATTGCTCAAAGTTGTCCTGAACAGAAAAGTGGTAGAGAAGAAAGTCGAAGAATTTTTTATAGTCTGTAGAGTTGGGAGATACGTAGACATACTAGTAGAGTTGCAAGAAAGTGTAAGTAATAAAATAGAGAATCCAGAAGACTCCAAATTAAAGACACGAGAACAGAAAACACCGTTGCGCATATATGAACAACATCCCCCTTTGGCTGAAAATTGAGGATAGAGACAATAGAAGGAAGCAGAGTATGGTTTGCTGTGAGAGTGTTCAAACACCTGAGTTTCAGTTAAGAAAAACAAATGAGGTCAAGAAGACAAAGTGGAAATTAGATACATTTCATCAAAGAAAGCGAATGTTGCAGAAATTAAAGGAAAAAAAACGACAGTGCGTCATGGTAAGCCGGCTTCAATGTCTTGGTGGCAACAACCTCATTACCATAAGCCATTTATTACCAAATGGTGGTGGGAGAAGCTGTGGATGATGGGCAATAAATGGAGGCAATAATTCAATATTTCTCCGAGGCAGAGAAATATTTCACCATTTAAATATTTTTCATAATCTCCTGTAAGTTGTGGGGTATACGAGAAGAAAGGGGAAGTTAGTGGAAGCATATGCACTCCAATATGGATTAAGAGTAAACAATAGACCCACTGAGAAGGTGAAACGCGAAAAGAAACAAACAAAAGGGCAACAGAGTGAAACGGAATGATCTAACCCATTTATATATATATATATATATATATATATATATATATATATATATATATATATATATATATATATATATATATATATATATATATATATATATATATATATATATATATTGCGCATCCAGAATTTCTTGTGTGTTTTAAGTAATTTCATGATAGAGCTTGTAGAAAATTCAAAACTTCATATGACACGAGTTGTGACAATATTGGATTCAGCTGAACAGAATTAATGAAAACTTTTAGTGACATTTTTCTTTTGATCTTTGTCAAAACTTTCAACATTCAAAAGGAAAAATTTAAATCTCCTAAAATTTAAATGTTTTTTTTTTCTTGAAACCAGACCAAAGGAAAAAAAATATGTTGCAAAGTTTGTTACATTTAAATCAATTGACGAATCTCATTTAGAAATTTGCTTTAAATCATGTCAACGTCAGAGATCTTTCAAAGTACCGTTATCCAGAATATTTTTTGCATTGTGTTTCGTTACTTATTTTATTTTTACTTTGATATATATATATATATATATATATATATATATATATATATATATATATATATATATATATATATATATATATATATATATATATATATATATATATATATATATATATATATATATATATATATATATATATATATATATATATATATATATATATATATATATATATATATATATATATATATATATATATATATATATATATATATATATATATATATATATATATATATATATATATATATATATATATATATATATATATATATATATATATATATATATATATATATATATATATATATATATATATATATATATATATATATATATATATATATATATATATATATATATATATATATATATATATACTATATATTTAAACAAGTCATTACACATCCCTTCCATCAAATATTCTCTTCAGTTGCATTTCCATCATTTGCCTGCAGCGAATTTTCAAGACCTCTCTCTCTCTCTTGATGCCAGTAAAATATTTTATCATCAATTATCTCTGCATGCTTCATCCCTTCCACTTCGACTTCAGTTATAAAATGAAACAAAAATTGGCCTCTAGGCTCAGAATAGAGAGTGTAGTGTTCTTCTTTCATTATACCTGGAAATTTCCTCCACTTCAAGCATAAATTTAGTTTCATCCATTCTTCCGTCAAAGAAAAAACAAGAGAGTCCTCCTTCACTTAATGGTTCTTCTTGCTGATCAAATACCTTACGCTTATATTCTGTTGTGCTCTTCTAAATTTATTAGGTTCCATAACCAAGGATGAATTCACTTGACCGATGAGGCCTGCATCTACTCAAACGGCAGCTACCGTGGCTCGAACGGTAGGGTGATTGACTCACGTGCTTGAGGGCGCCGGTTCGATCCCACTTCGGGATCCTAGGTATATACTACCTAGAAAGTTCCTCTCCTCGAATAGGGCAATGCCCGTGAGATGTGAACTTTTAATAAAAAAAAAAAAAAAAGCTACGAATCTATTTTAGAAGAAAGATTTGAAATTATAAGAAATCTTAAAATCTTATCTAAGATTTCTAGAATGGCTTCCGTAGGGAATCTTTTACGAAGGAAAAGGACTGTTTCAGTCGATTGTTCCTTTTGTAACTCATATTTGCTATCTGAGATAAAGATTAGAAGATATAAGAAGATTCTGAATTTTCCAGATGAAGATAGATTCAAAACCTTTGGAAACTTTTGAAAACATTCTTCAAAAATTAAAAAAGGAAACGTTCGGAAAGCACCAATACCAACTTTCATCTTCTGCTCACTTTTAAAACCGAGTCTGCAAGATTATCCTTCATCTTATCGACGAGTATAGATAGTATAGAGAAAGTGATGCAACAATTCGACGGGAAGAAAGAGACTGGAGAGAGTTAGTAAGAGCAGGAGAATTGATGAGACAAAAAGCCCTAGACTCCACCTTTTCGAGGATAGCTGTATATAATATATATATATATATATATATATATATATATATATATATATATATATATATATATATATATATATATATATATATATATATATATATATATATATATATATATATATATATATATATATATATATATATATATATATATATATATTAGAGAGAGTCGAAATTTTGTTTTCAAATTTCACAGTGTATGAGGACATAATATGATGATATAACACCGTGTGTGAATTATTTAAATTGCGTGACCCCCCTCCCGACCCCCTTTAACTGTTTTTCTTACATTTATTAAAAAGTAAAATCATCATTAATACTTATTAATTTTTTTAACCTAAGTATGCATATAATTATTATTATATTATTTATATATATATATATATATATATATATATATATATATATATATATATATATATATATATATATATATATATATATATATATATATATATATATATATATATATATATATATATATATATATATATATATATATATATATATATATATATATATATATAAAGTATATATAATTAATGGAGACTTTAAACTTTCCACTCAAATTATAGGACCTCTTTTCTTGATTTAATTAAATTTAAGATATATTCATGTCTAGTTTTCGTGTCCCGTTATATGTAGAGAAGATTTTGCAATAATATTTACTGCACGTTCCACTCTTTGACTGTGGTATGGAAACTTTATTGTTTGAACTGGCTCATTTGCAATATTATAAGTCTCCTCGTTAGAATAGTCTTTGATAATTTTAGTGTTTGAGTGGTCATTTGTTTCTCCCATTCGATCATGTTCAAGTAGTACTCTGAATTAAAGTTTAGTGTTTTTGGAAGCTGAAAAGCTCTTTTAGTGGTTTTCTGATCCTTTGCTTGAATTATGCTACTCACAGCTATCTCCCTGATCGATTTTTGGTCGTCTGCTATCAATACTAGTAATATATTTTAAGGGTAAGCAAAATAGGAATTTTGTTGAAGTGTACGTTTCAGAATCACTGCACATTTTTTATATGCCCCCTTAAGAAGATTCATTAAATACCAAAAATTATGTGCTCCAAGTTGCCTTCGATGACGCTTCATCGAGAGCCAGCCTGGAGCATAAATTTGCATTATAATATTTACTAGGTCTTCAAGTGTTTTCCCTTGAGTCTATGTAGGTATATGTAGTCTTAAGATTCGATTGGTTCTTGTTACCCATCTGGAATGATGAAGTGCACCAGACGATTTACTGGTTAATGTTGATGACACATGTCCATGTTTTATACTAAGGTACATGTCATAGAGACATTTTTGGTTTGTACTGTGTTGCATAACAATATAATCGGTGATCTGTGTAATTTTGGAGTGTACCAGGACGAATGTTAACTATCTCATATTTAGTTAAATCTTTTTGAATTTTATGCCCAATAGTTCCCTTGAAAAGTATGTGGTCCTAATGGTTTCCCATCTATTGTCTGAAAAACATGCCTGAATGGGGGTTCATCAGCATGGAGAAGACAAATTAGCTCCTGCAAAGGTCTTTCAAGATGTATTTCAATCAATCTAAGCACTCCACTCACTTTGCCAGTTTTAAGTGGAGCACCATCGTACAAGAAAGCTATGAGAGAATCTATCTATCAGGATTTATTAGAAAAGTTATAATTTCTCAGAAATACAGCAAGCTGTTCCATTATCTGGAGTAACATGAGTTAGGTATATATATCACATGGCTCTTCCACAATAACATAGTTCTCCTCGTTTTCCATTCCTTCTTTAGTTTCTTTATTGTCTTTCTATCAAATGCCAAAAATTCAATTTGTGTGTTTTCAGCTTTCTTACTGATGACGATCGTTTTCCCAACTCGTTTTCTCTCTCCACCTTCTTTCTATCTAACATATTTTATTCATTTAGCATTCCCATGGCTTTCATATAAGGGGACCTTCCAAACTAAAGATGCCTCGCTTTTAGAGATGAAAAATTTCTCCCAACTTTTTTTTTATTCAGCAATTTTATAGAAAAATCTATGCTGATTCCAAATCTGTAATTAGTTTTTCATACTTTCAAACGATTCCTGCGAAAAAGGTTGTTCAAGTGACACCTGTCGAGCGACCTTGAAACTGCCTGAATAAATTGTCGGATTTTTATTTATAATTTTTTTTTTTTTTGTCTTTAAATTTTTTGAAGTATTTTTATAGCAAATTTTCTCCCGATTCCAAATATGTAAGTAATTTTTCATAATTCCAAATATTTACTGATATATGACCACTCAATCGTGGAATGTGTTTAATAAAAAAACATTAAGAGTTTGTGGTCTGTTTTGGAGGGGTAAGTATTTCCCCCATTTGTTTTTTCCTTTTCACTAGTTTTTTAGTAAAATAATTGCTGATTCCAAATCTGTAATTAGTTTTTCATAATTCCAAAGGGTTCCTGAGAAAAAAAACTCTTAAAGTGACGATATATCGCTCACAAGGGAAATTTTTTAAAAAATTTTTGAAATATTTTTGTAGTAAATGTTCTCCTGATTCCATATGCAATTAGTTTTTAATAATTCCGAATGGTTACTGAGAAATGACCACCCAAAAAAATCTCAAACTGGGACCCACCAACATATCCAAATTTTGGGGAGAAAATTTTTATTATCAGTTTTTTTGCAAAATGTTTGCTGATTCCAAATCTGTAATTAGTTTTTTATAATTCCAAACGGTTCCTGAGAAAAATACTTTTCAATAACACCTGTCGAATGACCTTGAATCTGGCGATAATATATGGCAACTACAAAAAAAAATTTTTTTAAATTTAAATTTTTTTATGGTATATCTTTATGGAAAATGTTAACCTGATTCCAAATATGTAAGTAGTTTTCATAACTCTAAATGGTTACTGAGATATGACCACTCAAACATGAAATATACTTTATAAGCAATATTATGAAGCTTAAGTTTATTGGTTTTCTCCAAATAGCACTTTTCATAGAAAAAATTGTCAAAAAAAAAAAAAAAAACAATTCTAGGGATTTTCTTCAAACTTTTTTATTGAATTAGAGACAGTTGAGGAAAATATATATACCAAGTCTGATCTAAAAAAAATATGCGGATGACATAAAAATATTCACTTGAAGTAAAAGATTTTCAAAAAAATGAATATTTCAAAATTTCCGATGATTTGAAGAAGACTTAAACCATCTAAGCCACCACCTATTATCAAAATCTTTTGCTCATTTGATTCCTACATATATTTCAAAATCTTTAGAAAAGGAAAGGAAAAAAAAATATTTTATATTTTATGAAAGATTTAGTGAAAAAGTCAAAATGGGAAAATTTGGGATTTGAACCTAATTAAAAAAACCCACTACAGCAATTCTTCTCTTGTTATCTAAATATATTTATTAATGCTTACCCTTTCAAATCATTCTCTTTTCAAGTTCATATAAAAAGATTTTCTTCGCAGTTGGAGTTCCCCCTTTGATCAATGATTCAATCCTGCATTAACAAGAGCTGCAGCTGCCATTGAACTTATGCGATATCTGTCAGCTTTTCTTGCCAAATTCTAATATGTAAACCTAATCTCTACACTTTCACTTCGTTCAATTTCTCTAAGATAATCATCATCATTATTACCATCTTCCATTTCCATTCATTCTTCTTCAGAGGAGGGTCCAATTTTTAAATTTTTTATCCGATTCTGCTGAGCTGAAAATTTCAGTACAGATAGCTTTTTCCCGACAAAAAAACTCCATTCCTAGCGTTTTAACGAGGGATTAACCGTTTTAAAGTTTTTTCTGAAATTTAAGGTATGTTTAAATCTACGGTGAGGCCAAGTCAAAAAATTTTTTGTCTGAAATTTGGTGTATGCATTCCTAAATCTATTGACTAAAAAAGCTTTCAACAGACTTTTGCTCCCAGACTTATACAAAAAAATGTTGTTAGCCCAAAACTGACCAACTATCGAAAATATAAAATTTTTCAAAGGAAAAAAAAAATCCGCCGTTTTGTAAAAAAATATTTAGAAAAAAAACTACAAGTACTACATTTCTTATTTTTGGTGGGTGTGGATAGTAATAATGGGGCTACAAATTCCTTTCTATATATTATTCGATCCGATTCGTTTGTTCCGAGATATAGCCCCTCAAATTAAGGTTCATTTTTGACCAATTTTCACAAATTCCAAAACTTTGAGAAGCTATATCTTTCTTCAAACAAAGAGCATTTAATAATGCACTAAAAAAAAAAAAAAAAAAAATTTCGAGTGCTTAGAACTTTTTTTCAAGACGTGATATCAAAAATTTGTTTGAATAAATGCAAAAAATTGGGGCTAAGATTGTTCAATTAACTTTCCAGCTCATGTGGACCAGTGGATTTTTAAATATTGACACCGCTATCCATTGTTTTCCAACTTTGACTCCGAATAACTTTCAAACCGTTATAAACTCATAAAAACACTCGAAATCAACTTAGTTCGTCTGGAAAAAGCATATATATTGAAAATTTCAGCTCATTCTGTGAAACAATAAAATTTTTTTAATAAAATTGGACCGTCTCCTTCAGTAACTTCCGCGACTTCTGCGCTAATTGATGGGAACAACACAATCTATATTGATGACTCTTCCCCTGCCCCTACCAACGCTTCTACTAGTGTGACTTGCTAACCTCTCCATTCTAACTTGAGTTCTTGTCCTGGCACTAGTCATTGCCCTATCAATTGGTCCAAATTGATTTCGTCGTTCTTTCTTTCCAACAAAAGATTCCAATTCAATCATTGGGATTTTATCTTTGTATCTACAGCCTTTTCTTGATATTTTCTTTTCATTCATAGCAATTACAAGTACAAATGTCAAACATTGCATCGAATGTCTCTACTTTCTCGTAAAAGTCTTCATTCCGTCGGGAAATTGGGATTTTATTTATATTTAAAGCTGATTGCACAAGCCTTTCAGCCTTTAGCCTTAGACCATTAAATCCTACTTGGGGGAAGGAGAAGTTATCCCAAATGCTTATCTCATTTCTTGCAACGATTTTACGATAAATTTTTACTTACGTGGAGATCTGTTCTCTCTTAGTTATAAATAGATAGTGCCTGTAAACTTTAGCTTTAGAAGGAGTTATTGCGGGTGGAAATTCACATGGCTGACTAAACAAAGAGTTAAAAGTCTTACTACTAGTAGCCATTATATAAAAATATATATTCAATAATTTTTAATGCAGAATCTAAAAATAGAGAATTAAAATATGTATATTGTACAATATAATATTATATCTACTATATATAATTATATAATATATAATATTATATACAATTATGCATAATACTAAATACATATAATAAATAGTACATAAGACATTTGCGCTTCAAGAATATCACAACTCTCACAATCACATGTTATTGTTTCAGTTATTAAATTATCACTAAGCAACACACAGCGATGTACACTGTATTCTGTCTGTTTTACATATTAATAAAACATTGATATCATAAAAAATTCTTACTCAAAACCAAACTTTGAAATGTTGCGACTCAACAAAATTGAAACTAATATAAATTTAATTAAGTTGTATTTCGGATTTGTTTTCAAAATATATGTGTGCGTTCATGTGTGAAACTTTGAGACTTCGGGTATCTATGTTTAGAACATTCCTTACAATATTAAATCCATTAATTAGTTAGTAGATTTTTCCGAGTCGAATTTTAAGACTTCGAAATTTTAAAAATATCAAATGGGGGTGGGGTGGGGGTGGGGGTGGGGTGGGGGTCGTGTGAGTGATATGAGGGGGGTCGCACAACTGCAACATTTAATACACAGTGTTAAATCATCATGCTGGAAGCCCCCACATAAGTGTAAAATTTATAAATCCGACAAAAGTATTAGTTTTGACCAGTCTTAATATATATATATATATATATATATATATATATATATATATATATATATATATATATATATATATATATATATATATATATATATATATATATATATATATATATATATATATATATATATACTGCACGTTATAAGTTACTTTAAGTAACTAAGAAATTTTCATTAAAGTTCTTTTTATTTAATTAATCACTACTTTATATAAACAGTGTGCTAAATAACCTCTCCCTCTATTTTCTCATTCTTTTTTTCTTTATCTTTCCTTTTAAAATTGGCAATTAATTTTAATAAAAGTGGTTTCGAAGCTTTTAAATCTATATATCCTTTAATTGAATTTAAATTTACAAGCACT
>SEYY01021948.1:2500-7500 GCA_009176605.1 Armadillidium nasatum
TATGATCATAACTACTGGAGCTCAAATTTTGTTAAATTTGAGCTATGAATATTAATACCAAAGCTTAGATTTTTACATTTGAATTCTGAATTCAAATTACTAGCTCAAATTTACCATAATATTTTAAGTCATGATATTTGTATTACCGATTCAAATTTAATATGATTTAAACTAAAAAAAATTTAATATATATATATATATATATATATATATATATATATATATATATATATATATATATATATATATATATATATATATATATATATATATATATATATATATATATATATATATATATATATATATATATATATAGATATAGATAGATAGATAGATAAAATGATATATAAAACTTACTCATTATAAAGTTTAGCATCAGAAGCTACTTTCTTGACGTGATTTATAAAATGGTCAAAATTGTCAAAATCTTTAACGTCAATGTAAGAGTTTGGAGGAGCGATTTCCGAATAGTCTACAGCTCCCAAAACAATGGGAACAATCCCAATTTTTAAGGAACGGTATAATTTCTCTGTGACGTAATCGGTACCTGGTATCAAAAAAAAAAAAAATAAATAATAATAATAATAATAATAATAATAATAATAATAATAATAATAATAATAATAATAATAATAATAATAATAATAATAATAATAAATAATAATAATAATAAAATAAAATAATAATAATAATAATAATAATAATAATAATAATAATAAATAATAATAATAATAATAATAATAATAATAATAATAATAATAATAATAATAATAATAATAATAATAATAATAATAATAATAATACGTTAATTACTATTGAAATTATTCATCCAATTCGTTAATTACAATTAAAATGATTCATCCAATTCGTTAATTACAATTTAAGAAAGCAGGAAATTTTTAACGATGAAAAAGCTGTTTAATATAATTAAATTAAAAATAGCTTTTATTCCTTAATTAAAAAAAAACAATCTGTTTTTTTTTAATAATGAAGGCATGATTTTTCCTCATTTTCAAAAACAACCTGTTTTTATTCTTTTATTTAAAAAAAAAAACTTTTTAACTAATGAAAACAGGTTTTTCCTCAATTTTAAAACAATCTGTTTTCATTAAATTAAAAACATATTTTTTTTATTAATTTGAAAAAAATTAAATTAAATGGAAACAGGTTTTTTTTTTCTCAATTTCAAAAACAATGTGTTTTCATTAAATTAAAAAAGTTTTTCTTTCAGAATTGAGGAAATAATTCTGTAAATCAAAAATTTAAATTTAATTGTTTTTTACTTACATAAAGAATTTTCCAAAGCCATATAAAATGTATAATTTTTAATTAAATCAATGCATGGATCGGATTCAACTTCATCTTCAACATTATAGAAAATGGTTCTTTTTCCACATTTTTTGCTGCCACAATTTCCATACGTGTCAACAGAAACAAAACTGAAAATTTATGTTATTAAGAATTTTTAACAAAATTAAATATTATTAATCTATTCTCGGTCAGGTGCTTAAACAGGAGAGACCACTCATAGTATGTTTACCTACACTTCCAAAATTGTCCCAACGAATCGTTTTTTTTTTATATATAAAGTTCACATCTCACGGGCATTGCCCTATTCGAGGGGAGGAGCTTTTCTAGGTATGACTAGGATCCCCAAGTGGGATCGAGCCGGCATCCTCAACCATGTGAGTCAATCACTTTACCGTTTGAGCCAAGATAGATGGTAAATAGTTAAAATTAAAAGTTCTAACTTTCTCTCAAATTGTCCCAAATCGTTGGGGCAAGTGACAAAAATGTCACAGTAAAATTTTCAATGCAAATTCCGATTGCGAGGCCTCGGAAGAGTCCCGCATCGTTATTTTTCGTCACTACCTCCCCGAGCCGGGATTTTTTTTTTTTTTTTTTTTTTTTTTTTTTATAAAAAGTTCACATCTCACGGGCATTGCCCTATTCGAGGAGAGGAACTTTTCTAGGTAGTATATACCTAGGATCCCGAAGTGGGATCGAACCGGCGCCCTCAAGCACGTAAGTCAATCACTTTACCGTTTGAGCCACGGTAAACGGATTGGGTAATTTATAATATGTATGTTAAGCATAAGAAAGTCGCTTCACCTATTTATTTCCTAATAAGGAAAAAAAGGGAAAAAATATTTCGTGACATTTTTGCCACTTGTCCCAACGATTCGTTAGGACAATTTTTGCAGTGTAGGTATAAGAGATAATTCGAAGTTTTTGACTGGATGAACAGGGAAGGGAAAGACAAAGGATCTGTCTGAACCGTTGAACATATGAAGTGTTAAGGTAGACTTGACCAATCCTTTGCCCTGCCTTGACCAATGATTCACCCAATTCATTAATCACAAACACAAAGAGAGTATCCAGTCTACTGTCAGAAGTAAACTAAGAG
The DNA here is from genome assembly GCA_009176605.1 of Armadillidium nasatum. Lineage (NCBI taxonomy): Eukaryota > Metazoa > Arthropoda > Malacostraca > Isopoda > Armadillidiidae > Armadillidium > Armadillidium nasatum. The sequence continues at coordinate 4,911 of SEYY01021948.1, forward strand.
TGCTTGAAGTCATGTCCAGCAGGACTGCGAGCTCTTCTTTCAGATCACCACACATACTATGCTGATACATTCAAATAAACTTTCAATTTACAGTGTTAAATATGAAAAACAATCGAGTAGCTTCTCAGGTGACAGAAGGTTACCGTTTATAAATTATTTATCATTTACTCCAAAAATTATTGCTTGAGAATTGGCAGACTCTGGTGGTGGGAGTGGTATTTCTCACAATGGTATTGTTTGTTCTCTTGTTACTGATTTGAATCTCCAGAATCTTGTACAATATGACTTCGACAATCTACTACTAAATTCATCTGTTCTTTTATGTATACTAATTCTATCGACTTTCCTAAATTTTTCGATCTCCAAACTTCCACTGTGGAATATGTTCTTTTGCTTTTTCTCTTCTCCGAAATCTTCATTTTGGGTTATTTCAACGTTCATCACCGCCAAAGGATTTTCTATACTTCTGATGTTAGGTTTATGAACTTTAGTTCTCGATAGCAATCTTGGGAGCTTGAAACTCTTCTCTACTCGTATCATGATTGTCTTAGAAAGAAATTAAACACGATAGATGGATCATTTCTTAGTTTAAAAAATTCTCTTTACATAATGTAATCTCTTTCCTTCTCTTATTGACAGTCACAGTTTTTTCATTAAGAGTTATGCCTCTCAAGTGTTACTTTTTATCCCCTACAGTCTTTCAACCTTTCATACTTACTTTTGCTCCCTCTCTCTCTCTCTCTCTCTCTCTCTCTCTCTCTCTCTCTCTCTCTCTCTCTCTCTCTCTCTCTCTCTCTCTCTCTCTCTCTCTCTCTCTCTCTCTCTCTCTCTCTCTCTCTCTCTCTCTCTCTCTCTCTCTCTCTCTCTCTCTCTCTCTCTCTCTCTCTCTCTCTCTCTCTCTCTCTCTCTCTCTCTCTCTCTCTCTCTCTCTCTCTCTCTCTCTCTCTCTCTCTCTCTCTCTCTCTCTCTCTCTCTCTCTCTCTCTCTCTCTCTCTCTCTCTCTCTCTCTCTCTCTCTCTCTGTCAGAAACAGGGAATCTCCTCTACCACTGTTTTTTCTTCCCATGTAGGATTGTCAAAAGCCGAGCAAATAATAACCGACAATACATGCTCGAAAACCTTCTAAATAGTTCCACTACTCTGTACTCTTTTGGCAGAACAATTGCATGAATATTAAATAAAAAGAGATGGTCTTACCGCTGTAACTTCCCAACAAAGTCAGATCTTTTTGAAGGAGTACGACAATGACTCACCATCCAAATTGCCATATTTTTTGCCTTCAGATCATCTTCAGTAACATATCCGACTTCTTCTTCACGCCCTGCATAAATATAAATAAAACAGCTAGATAAGACCTATGTCCCTGAGTTTCGTTGCATATATATATATATATATATATATATATAATATATATATATATATATATATATATATATATATATATATATATATATATATATATATATATATATATATATAATTTACAAACGACAAATGTTCACTTTTGGTTTCCCTTTTGCTGAATTGTCCGTAAGGAACATAAATATCTGAATCTTTCCTGTACGTCATTGTCCAATTGAAGAAATTGTCATAGTTTCCGAATTGAATGTGTTGTATATCTGTATATATATATATATATTATATATATATATATATATATATATATATATATATATATATATATATATATATATATATATATATATATATATATATATATATATATATATAGGGAGTCTAATTAGCTTTCTTCTAGCGATTTCTTTTTGGACTGTCTTGGGGTGCAGGTAGCACTCTGTCTCTTACTCTGTTCAACTCTTTGACCCCAGACTTAACCGCTATGCTCAATGTTACATGTATTCCACTGTTAAAGTTTGGAACACGCTCTCTTTATCTGTTTTTCCAACTTCCTTTGACTTGCACACTTTTGAAAGCCGTGTATTGGGGAATATCGGCCATTAACGATCAGATTTCAGGTATTTCCCCAACTCTGGTGGAAATTAGTAAGTCCCTGGCTTTTGCCCACCAGTGGATATATATATATATATATATATATATATATATATATATATAATATATATATATATATATATATATATATATATATATATATATATATATATATATATATATATATATATATATATATATATATATACATATATACAACATACACACACACACACACACACACACACACACACATATATATATATATATATATATATATATATATATATATATATATATATATATATATATATATATATATATATATATATATATATATATATATATATACGCAAAATTTTACCACTTCACCCAATCAAGAACACCACTTCCCCAATCAGCATACTTACAAGTAGGGGGTTCATTTGTGTATAAAACGAAGATCTGATCTTCTCTTCGAGGGTAATCGAGATCCCGAATCTTCATTTTCGATCCAGTTTTTGAGTGAAATTGAAATTTCTTCCTCAAATCAACGGCATTAAATACAACGGCATCTGCCATTACGATCTCGGATTGGTTAAATATTAAATTACATCGATTTTCTTCACATTCTTTGTTAACAAGTCTGGAAAAATGTTATA
>SEYY01021948.1:17500-27500 GCA_009176605.1 Armadillidium nasatum
TGGTACAAGACTTTGTATAATAGTGAATAAGAATTTAAAGCATAAATTGTCTAGCGAGAATCTGTTATTAAAACATTATCATAGCGGCAAATCTGTGTGTAACTCTTTTGACTTAGTAAAGAACCAACTGATAACTCCTTTCTACTTTAATCAAACCATAAAATAAACCAGTTGTTAACAATTGGCTAAGTATAGAAGCGGATGTTAGAATCGTAGTCGCTACCCATTAAGTACATATTGATAATATTTGTATATTAATGTGTATATATGCAGCAACCTCAGACCGGAGAAGCTGCAATGATGTTGATTGTAATACATGTTTTAAGTATATATCACAATAGATATTTTAAATTCAAAAATATCAAATTTTATTAATCTTTCAGTAACAATTGCGAAACGTATCTCAAATTTTGCTCTCTTGAAAAGGATTAAAGAAAAAATTGGAATTTATATATTATTATAAATTATATATTTATATATTATATATTTATTATGAAACATTTATACCACATAATAAAATAATAATAATAATAATAATAATAATAATAGTAATAATAATAATAATAACTAAAAAATAATAATAATAATAATAATAATAATAAAAAAAAAAAAAAAATTATAATATTATATTATAATATTATTATTATTATTTATTATTATTATTATTATTATTATTATTATTATTATTATTATTATTATTATTATTATTATTATTATTATTATTACAATCTCTCGACTATTAAAATAAAATAAATAATTTTAACACTTGTGCAACATCAAACATCGCTTAGTTTGAAACAAGTTCCTTTTCTGAAGAACCAGTCCTTAATGTTTTTGTAGGATTTTCGTGGGCTGAAATATATATATATATATATATATATATATATATATATATATATATATATATATATTATATATATATATATATATATATATATATATATATATTTTCATAAGAAGATCAAACAGTAATAAAAAAATTTGGCAAAATCTAATATAATTAACTACTACTACTACTACTACTACTACTACTACTACTACTAATAATAATAATAATAATAATAATAATAATAATAATAATAATAATATAAGATTTAAAAATCTCAAATGAGGGTGATTTTCTGCCTTTACAGGCATCATCAGGTAAGAGATGTGATTTTAAAGAAATAGAAGCAGGAATTACAATTCAGTTACAAATGCGTATACAAAACCCTACTTTGAGAAACTGATCAAAATTTAAAAGTAAATTGTTTCTTAAAAAATAAATTGATAAATAAATAAGTAAATAAATAAATAAATAAATAAATAAATAAATAAATAAAAAAAAAAAACTCGATTAAATTTACAACTAAGTTACAAATGCGTATACGAAACCATACTTTGAGAAACTGATCAAAATTTAAAAATAGATTGTTTCTTAAAAAAGTAAAGAAATAAATAAATAACATAACTCGATTAAAATATAGGAAAAAGAGTAAAATTAAGCCATACCTCTTTGGCGTTTGTTCGTGCAGCTTCTTGCATAAATCACAGATTAAAGGTTTATAAGGACTTCCTAACTCTATGTCGTAATCTTCTCTCCATTGAAGATATCTGTTATGAATAGAAAATATTCAGGTATTATAGTTAAATTGTGTTGCAGAGTCAGAAAGTAGGGAAAGAAGATCATCAGTAGAACGTTCTTTACGAAAACCATACTGGCGATCGGAGATAAAATTAGAAGAATTGAGATACTTCCAATTTTCACTGTTAAGAATGGATTCGAAAACTTTTGAAAGAATTGGGGTTAGAGAAATGTGACTGTTGTTAGAGGGTTAAAGAATATACTTTTTGTGTTTAATAATGTAAATAAAATCGAATATAATCTGGGAAGTGATTTCAAATTTTATACCTTCTTTGATGGGTCTGGCGTGTGACCTAACCCAATTATGTATTATGTGGACTCCTTCTTATCTACAAAATATTTAATAAATTTTAAATGAACTACCTCTGATAACAGAAAGAGTAAATTTATAAGTAAATGAATAATATTACTATTAACATTAGAGTTTTGATATTAAGAAAAAAATTTTCAGTGCTTAATATATCAACAATGTATACATTGAGAAGATTTTTCTGTCAGTATATATATGCAGCAATAATTTTCTTAGTATACAACAAAGATTTTAAAATTTGTATTTCCAATATTAAATATACTACTAGGATTGTTTCAGCATTATTTTACTTGCATTGAAAGTAGGAAGTCATATTGACATTTATATATAGAATAATAAAAGATTTTCGCTACTGTGGCAGAACGGAAGAGTGATTGACTTATATACTAGAAGGAGCTAGTTCGATCCCTTGTAGGGATCCTAGTAAGAAATTACCTAGAAAAGTTCCCCTCTTAAAATATGGCAAAGGGAGCGAGATGCTAACTTTTAAAAAATAAAATAAAAAATTTAACTAAACTTTCTCATTATAAAGTTTGGCATTTAAAAAATAAAACAAAAAAAAATTTAATTATACCTACTCATTATAAAGTAAAATAAAATATAAAATAGAATAAAAATATTTTATTTAAAAATAAAATAAAGTCTAATTTTATTTACTCATTATAGATAAAATAAAATTAAAAAGTTTAACTATACTTACTCATTATAAAGTTTAGCATTTAGAAAATAAAAGAAAATAATTTAACTATACTTACTCATTATAAAAATATAGCATTTAAAAATAAAATAACAAAAAAGTTTAAATATACTTACTCATTATAAAGTATAGCATTTAAAAAATAAAAGAAAATAATTTAACAATACTTTCTCATTATAAAGTTTAGCATTTAGAAAATAAAAGAAAATTAAAAAGTTTAAACATACTTACTCATTATAAAGTTTAGCTTCCGAAGCCACTTTTTTAATGTGATTGGCTAAATCAGAAAAAGTTGTAAATTCTTTGGCGTCGATGTAAGAATTTGGAGGAGCAAATTCGGAGTAATTCACTGCCCCCAAAACAATGGGAACAATCCCAAGTCGCAGTGAACGATATAATTTCTCTGTGACGTAATCTTCACCTAAGATGAAAATAAAATAATGATTTTCATTTGTTGCATTTTATTAATTTACTACATTTTTGTTACATTTTATTAGTGAATTTCAAGAAATTTAGTTCCTTAATTAAAAAGGCGCTGCTAATCTACTTTAATAATAATAATAATAATAATAATAATAATAATAATAATAATAATAATAATAATAATAATAATAATAATAATAATAATAATAATAATAATAATAATAATAATAATAATAATAATAATAATAATAATAATAATAATAATAATAATAATAATAATAATAATAATAATAATAATAATAATAATAATAATAATAATAATTATTAATTAATTAATTATAATAATTAATATTTTCATAATTATAATAAGAATTAATAATACTAAAAAATAACAGAAATGATAATAAATAATAAAGATAATAATAAATATTATTATTATTATTATTATTATTATTATTATTATTATTATTATTATTATTATTATTATTATTATTTTTATCATTATTATTATTATTACATTCTGTACTCGATGAATTCTAATTTTATTAACAATAGCTTTCTACTATATTTTATATTTAAAAAAATAATTAACAAAAAAAAAAAATTTAAATTGTTTAGCCTATTCCAATTAATAGGTTAATAGAAATTTTAATTAATTTGATAAGCCTTTTTTCAAGCCTACTTTATCCTTGAAAAGGGCTAAACTAGTTTGTAAAGAAATTTTAAATAAGTTGTTAAATTAATTACAATCTTTCTTTATTAATTGATTAATTTATTTATTAATTAATTTTTAAGCATAGTTTAAGTTTGAATTTTTAAAATAATTTTTAAATGTAAGGTTATCCTCAAGTTTATAGCTTAATGCCTCAAGTTTAAAGTTTCAAGTTTAAATTGATTAATTAATTTATTTATTAATTAATTTTTAAGCTTAGTTTAAGTTTGAATTTTTAAAATAATTTTTAAATGTAAGGTTATCCTCAAGTTTATAGTTTAATGCCTCAAATTTAAAGTTTCGAGTTTAAAGTCTCACACAGTGAATTTTCAAGTGCCATGTAGAAAGTATAGTTTTTAATTAGTTGGAGGCATGGATCGTCCTCAAAGTCATTTGTTCTTGTAATCGTTCTTCTGTCTCCACATTTTTTGCTTCCACATTTTCCATAAGTGTCAATGGTTATGTAACTGAAATGCAAAACTTAAATCATTATTCATAAGAGTCAATGGTCTTATGAATAAAAATGCAAAACTTAAATCATTACTCATAAGAGTCAATGGTCTTATGATTAAAAATGCAAAACTTAAATCATTACTCATAAGAGTCAATGGTCATATGATTAAAAATGCAAAACTTAAATCATTACTCATAAGAGTCAATGGTCATATGATTAAAAATGCAAAACTTAAACACTGCTATTTTTAAATACACATTTAAGTTTTTTTAATATGCAAAATTTATATCATCAACATTTTTAAATACAAAATTGATAATGCTTTTAAAAGTAAATTTAAATTTTAAACGCATAATTAGAATTACTCTTTTAAAACAAACTTAAATTATTAAAATTTTTAAGCACAATTAAAATTTTTTCAAATGCAAAATTTAAAAAAAAAAAATTTAAAATGCACAATTAAAATTCTTTTTAAATGCAAAACTTAAATTATTAGCATTGTTAAATATACAGTTAAAATATTTTAAAATGCAAATTTAAGGCATTTACATTTTTTTAGATACAACAAAAAATTTTAAATGCAAAATTTAATTAATCAAAATTTTAAAATATACAATTAAATATTAAATTTTTTAAATATTAATTTATTAAAATATTTTAAATACAAAACTTAAATCGATAATAAAATTAAATTAACAATTACAGTTATTACATTACTAATTTTAAATGCAAAATTGAAATAATGATTCAAAATTTAAAGGCAAAATTTCAATTGTCATTATTTTTAAATACAAAATTTAAAAAATGATTCGATTTAAAAATAATATATTTTGATTAAATTTAAATCGAGATTAAATTCAAATCAAAAACAAATTTAAATATAAATTTAAAATTTTAAATCACTGTAAGATTTAAATTCAAATTTTTCTTTATCAAATAAACTTAATAAATCAAGGTTAAATTTAAAAATAAATTAAGTTACTATAATTGCATTGAAAAAAAATTTAAATTGGCTAAATGTAAATATAAAATAATCATAATTAAATTTAAGCCAAAATTTAAATATGAATAGAAGAAAAAAAAAAGAAATTTTCCAAAATCATTTAATATCTAATTTTTTGTCTCCTGTTAAGCTCATTTCTGGTCTTTTTATATTGATATCAAAATTTATAAAATAATTAATAATAATTAATTAAAAGTAATTAATAAAATAATCAATAATCAATGTTTGGAATAAAAATTTAGGTATTAGTTACATTTTATACGTTATTTTAGGTTAGGTTTGGTTATTTTACATATTTTATTGTTAGGTTTGGTTATGTTAGGTCAGGTTATATATAATATATATATAATATATATATATATATTATATATATATATATATATATAATATATATATATATATATATATATATATATATATATATAATATATATATATATATATATATATATATATATAATATATATATATATATATATATATATATATATATATATATATATATATATATATATATATATATATATATATATATATATATATATATATAGTATATTATAGTATATATATATATATATATATATATATATATATAGTATATAATATATATATATATATATATATATATATATATATATATATATATATATATATATATATATATATATATATATATATATATATATATATATATATATATATATTATTAATATATTTTAGTTAGGTTAGTTAGGTTTTGGTTATAATATTTCATTTTAATTTAAATTAAATAATAAATCCTTATCTATCGATATATCAAGTTTTTGATAAATATATCTTTCGATATATCGATAAACCAGAAATCTGTTTAACCTTTGATTTATTATAATTGGATTAAAGAAACTAGAATCTTCTCTGGCACTTTTTAAAATAATTTAACATAAAAGTATATAAGTTTATTTTTTTCAAACTTTAAAATTTAAATTTAATTTTTTTAATTTAATTTTTTTTTAAATTTAATTTTTTAAATTTAATTTTTTATCTTAAATTTATAGATATTAGAAATTTTATAATACATTTATATTGAAGTAACAGGAACCAAGCAAGCATGATTAAACCACTTTTTAACTTTCTATAGATATGATTTACGAAAAAATGTTCTTATTAGATTTTTGCATTCATTTTCTATTATTTAACTTAGGGTTACTTTATTACTAATAAAAAAAAGCTACCTTCGCACCTATTAAATAATAAATATTTAATATGCCAAATAATATATATATATATATATATATATATATATATATATATATATTATATATATATATATATATATATATATATATATATATATATATATATATATATATATATATATATATATATATATATATATATATATATATATATATATATATATATATATATATATATATATATATATATAATATATATATATATATATATATATATATATATATATATATTTATATATATATATAATATATATATATATATATATATATATATATATATATATATATATATACGGGGGAGGGAAGTAGCGCTCCCGAAGCGATGAGATTACCCCCTTGGGTATACGGGATGTTAAAGGTACTCCTATCTCATCCCGGTGCCCAATGGTTCGCTCCCTTTCGCGCTCACCTTCTATCTACACGGAGTGGCTCTCCTTTACATACATAAAACATTTCTAACACATCTTAAAAATAATTAACTTAAAATAAAAAAATGGCGTCAACTTCGGTAGCCTCGGAGAAGCCACGGGGGGCGGCTTCCAAAAATAGCCCCTCATCCACCCCTTCCCCATCACCACTTGGGAGTTGGTGGCCTCCGGTGATGGGGTTGGTGCCACCAGGACTCGGCCGCCGGCTTGTCCTGATGCACGGTCTATTTTTTTCATTAATTTCTGCAACATTCGCGGTCTGCACTCTAATTTCCACTTTGTTGAACATCACCTCTCTTTCTTCTAGACCTCACCTCTTATTCTTGACCGAAACTCAGATGTTTGAGCGTTCTGATAGCAAACCCTATTCTGTTTCCTCCTACTGTCTCTATCCTCAATTTTCAGCCAAAGGCGGTTGTTGTGCATATGTGCGCAACGATGTCGTTTGTTCTCGTGTCTCTAATTTGGAGTCTTCCGAATTTTCCACCTTATGGCTTAGGCTCTCTTGCCACTCTACGACTAAATTCATTTGTTCAGTTTATTTATCTCCTAATTCTACTGACTATGCTAAATTCTTCGACTATTTAAACTCCAAAATAGAGCACATTCTCTCTTCTTCTCCTTTCTCTGAAATCATCATATTAGGTGATTTCAATGTTCACCACCGCCAATGGCTTTCTTCTAGTTCTCATGATACAGCTGGTGAACGTGCCTTCCATTTCGCTATCCAAAACGACCTTGAGCAGTTGGTGCAGCTCCCTACTCGTATCCCTGATCGTCTTGGAGATGAAACCCAACGTTCTAGACCTTTTCCTAACTTCTAATCCTTCTCCTTATACTGTTAAACTCTTTCCTCCTCTGGGTTCCTCCGATCATCTTCTTATCTCTGTATCCTCTTCTATCTCTTCAAGTCTTCCGCAGGAAAGACCCCCTTCTACGGAAAGGAAACGCTTGTGGCACTTCGGTGCCGCAAGCTGGTCGGACTTGCGGTCGTACTTCTTTGATTTCCCGTGGAATGATTATTGCTTCCGTGGGAGGGGTCCCTCGGGGTGTGCAGAACGCATTACCGAGGTGATTCTCTCTGGCATGGAGGCATACATTCCATATTCTTTCCCTTCTACTAAACCTAATAAACCTTGGTTTAACTCTGCTTGTTCTCGTGCTATCCGCCGCAGGGATGCTGCCTTCAGGGATTACCGTCGTCTTCAAACTCCTGAAACTCACGCTATTTATATTTCATCCCGGAATCGTGCAAAATCTATCCTTCGTAACACTAAAAACTCCTTTCTCCGTAAAAAATGCAATAATCTTTCTGGTTCCTCTTCTTCACGTTCTTTCTGGCATTTTGCAAAAAATGTCAACTCTAACTTTGCTTCTTCCTCTTTCCCTCCTTTAATATCTTCCGACGGCACAACTGCTGTTTTACCTTCTTCTAAAGCTGAACTCTTTGCTCAAACTTTTGCCTCTAATTCAACCTTAGACGATTCCGGAGCTATTCCTCCTCCTTCAACCCCCTCTAACTCAATTATGCCTAAAATTAGAATTTCTTCTAAAGATGTTCATTTCTGCTCTCTCTGAGCTTAATACTAAGAAGGCGTACGGTCCTGATGGTATTCCTCCTGTGATTCTCAAAACTTGTGCTTCCGAGCTTGCACCCTGCCTCGGTAAAACTATTTCGTCTTTGTCTCTCTACTTCGACCTTCCCTTCTTGCTGGAAACGTGCGCTCATTCAACCTGTGCCGAAGAAGGGGGACCCCTCTCAACCCTCCAACTACCGTCCTATTTCTTTGACCTCCGTTCTCTCTAAAGTTTTCGAATCTATCCTTAACAGGAAGATTTGGAAGCATCTAAATTCTTCTAATCTTATCTCTGATCGCCAGTATGGCTTTCGTAAGAAACGCTCTACAGGTGATCTTCTTTCCCTTCTCTCTGACTCTTGGTCCTCCGCTATTCGGCATTTCGGTGAATCTTTTGCTGTCGCGCTGGACATATCGAAAGCCTTCGATAGAGTCTGGCACAAAGCTTTGATTTCTAAACTTCCCTCTTTCGGTATCTATCCTTCTCTCTGTGATCTTCTCGCTAATTTCCTTTCCGGTCGTTCTATAGCAACTGTTGTAGACGGCCACCGTTCATCCTTTAAATCTATAAATAGTGGTGTTCCTCAGGGTTCTGTACTATCACCAACACTTTTTCTACTCTTCATTAATGACCTTCTCTCCATTCACCTCATCTCCTATCCACTCCTATGCTGATGACTCCACCCTTCATTATTCCTTCCATTTTGAAAAACGTCCCACCCAACAGCAGTTGATAGACTCGAGAAGGGTAGCCTTGGAACAACTAACCTCTGATCTTTCTCGTATTTCAAATTGGGGCAGAGAAAACATGGTTGTTTTCAATGCCTCAAAAACTCAGTTCCTCCATCTCTCCACTCGACACAATCTTCCACACAACTATGATATCTTCTTCGAAAACACACACTCAAGCCTTCATCTGTCCTTAATATTCTTGGTGTTTCTTTTTCTCGTGATCTTTCTTGGAAAGATCACATTACTTCTCTTTCTAAACAAGCTTCTAAGAGGTTGGGTGTTCTGAGGCGCCTTCAAAATTATTTCACGCCACCCCAGTTGCTTGCTCTGTATAGGGGTGTTGTTCGTCCCTGTATGGAGTATGCTTCGCACATCTGGGGTGGTTCCACACATACAGCTCTCTTAGAGAAGGTGGAGTCAAGGGCATTTCGTCTCATCAACTCTCCTACTCTTACTAACTCTCTTCAATCTCTTTCTGCCCGTCGAATTGTTGCGTCACTCTCTCTTTACTATCGCTATTACAACAGACACTGCTCTTCTGAACTCTCTCGTTGCATACCTCCTCCATTGAGAAGAGCTCGTGCGACACGCCTCTCTACACATTCTCATCCTTTCTCTGTCCAACTCTCTGACCCCAGACTTAACCGCTATGCTCAGTCTTACATATACTCTACTGGTAAAGTCTGGAACACACTCCCTTCATCTGTTTCCCAACTTCCTTTGACTTGCATACTTTCAAACGCCGTGTGTCTGGACACGTCGGCCACCATCGACCATGATTATAGACCTTTCCCAACTCCGGTGGA
>SEYY01021948.1:42500-48067 GCA_009176605.1 Armadillidium nasatum
TGAATTGTCAAAAGCAAAAATAGGGAAAATGTATGAGAAAAAAAGTTCTTTTAGAAGGAAGATCTTAACTTTAGGACTTTCAACATCTATCTTTATTTGAACATAAATACATTTAAGTTTCTAAATTTTTCTAATATATATATATATATATATATATATATAATATATATATATCCTAGTGGCACTTGGATTTTATCCCAAGGTGATGCCCTCTTGAAGAATAGCTTGACTGACAAGTATTTTATCCTAACGGCTTCAGAGTAGATAATGTAGGTAGCTAGCACTAATATCAGACTTATCCTAAAATAAGTACAGAATACCAAAGGATGTCGCAATGGTATTGCTATAATAAAGTTTAATTCACACGGGGAAGAATTGGCTCTTCCAATTTATATTTTAACTCTTCTTCATACGATATAATATTGGAGGACTAAATTAGAATTGATTCATTTATTAAAAATATCATAAGCAAAACGATGCTCACAGCTAAATAGCTAATAATGTCTATCTTATCACATTAATTATTCTTTAATTATTTGTTTACGATCTAGGCTTTTAATTATTAATCTTGATAATATTGATAAAGATTGATTATGATGATTATGATAAAATCTGTATAAAAAAAGTCAAAAAAGCACAAACTATATGTGCAATATAGGCATCAAGAGCTATACAATTAACACAAGCAATGCAAGCCAGTGTCTGCCTTGCTGAAAATAAATCAAACTAAATATTTTGGCTTGCCAACCATTACTGGTACATTCTATATATACGTAAACATTAATATGTATACTCTTATATTCTTAAACATATATGTAATATATATTTAAGAATATTAAATTTATATTCAAAAAAATATATATCAATTTCGCTGCTTTATTATTTAAATTTTTAAATTAAAATAAAAATTAATTTCAGAAGGGTTTTGTATTAATAGATACGTAAATTAAATTATATAATATATATATTATATATATTATATATATATATATATATATATTATATATATATTATATATATATATATATATATATATATATATATAATATATACTATGATTATATATATATATATATATAAAGGCCTTGACAAGCCCATTGTGCGGTTACATCCGATATACTGAAGGCGTATCGGACCTTTTTCTGAGCTATCTAATGTACCTCAGACTTGTCTTGTGGCATTCTATAGCAATGCTAAATTTCTTCTTATTCCTGCATGGGGTTCGAGCGGTGGCTTAAATACTGACTTACTGACGTCAGCATGATTAACAGTTTCATTTAAGGTGTGGCGCTCTTTGAGTAGGAAATCTAAAGCCTATTTGAAATAGTTCCAATTTTTTTAAAATAAAATATTTGAATTTTTATAAATTTAAAAACTTTGATAATATTGCGAGTAATATCGGGACAAACCTAAATTAAATACAAGTGTTTTCTCTCGATTGTCGCTTTAATATTTGATTAAAAAAAAGAGGCCATTTTTACGTAAATCTGACTCACGTTTTGCAAGTGTTAACGCCGCTCTCAGTTTGCTTTGAAATAATAATAATATTATTGGATAATAATAATAATAATAATAATAATAATAATAATAATAATAATAATAATAATAATAATAATAATAATAATAATAATAATAATAATAATAATTGTTACTGCTGCTACTATTACTGGTTGATATTTCTTAATTTCGATTTACTTTAGTTTTAATACAAAAAATACTTCTGTTAATAATATCAGTACAAAGTGTACTGATAGAAACCACTCCTCGTTCTAACCTAAATGTTGAAGCGAAATCAATGACTTTTTTGGTGAAACATGGTAAATTATTCATACAATTCAAGTAATCAAAAATAATGGAAATAATAAAATAATATCAATATCCTATTCTCTAAATATCTGACATTTGACATGTCTATTTGAGCACCGTAAACATGAAACACATTGTGGTAAAAATTAGAAAATTTCAAAACAAAAAAATAATACCGAATTCAAATGAAAATACATTCAATCAATGTAATTCAACAAAATAAAATCATCAAATCAAAATACGTAATCCTATTAAGGTACATTGATGTAACTCAAACATCTTATATATTACTTTAAATAGAAAATATCAATGATTAATTCTTTAAATCAATTGCACTATTATATCTATTAAATCAATCAATTGTTTAATTAATTTACCATCTACCATGTATATATATATATATATATATATATATATATATATATTATATATATATATATAATATATATATATATATATATATATATATATATATATATATATATAATACATTTATATTATATACATGTACATCCTATTTATTTTGTCCATGTATGAATTCAGATTACACATATTTGAGATCATTTGGGTAATAAATCAAGTCGTCTGATACTCAGGAAATTCAAGGTCTTTTCATATATATATATATATATATATATATATATATATATATATATATATATATATATAATATATATATATATATATATATATATATATATATCAGAATTAATCTGCGTGACTTTAAATCATACTTACAGTGCTGCTTTATCTGTCTGGCTGATTATACTCAAAGAACTATATAATTATATAGTTACTTAACTAACGGACACCCTTTATGAAATGATTAAGTCTCATAACAGAGACATGTGTCCTTAATAATAATAATAATAATAATAATAATAATAATAATAATAATAATAATAATAATATCATAATAATAATAATATATATTATTATTATTATTATTATTATTATTATTATTATTATTATTACTATGATTGTAACTTTATTGTTTATATGGTTATTACTGTGTGTTTTTAGTTTTAGAGGTTTGTGTATGTATGTTATCTTGCACTCACTCACTCTCTCTTTTACTTCTCTCATATTCTCACATTATTGCACACATTGTAACATACTTGTTCGTCAACATCTCATTCTCTTTCTTCAATTCTTCATTCTTTCTCAGCAATCGTTGTATTACATATTCATCCTTCTTTTGAATGTTTTGTGTTGTACTATCATTCGTATCCATTGTTTTACGTCCCCTCTTCCGTCTTTTGGCTTCTACTTCCAATTCCTGAAATTATCAGATTGTTGTCTTTTTCAACTATTGTTTTTATTGTTTAGTCGTCTTTCAATCTAATTTATTGTGTGTGAGTTACTAACAGTCATAATATTATGAAGGTGGATGGTTGGTTGTGTACAATTTAATTCGTAGTTTGTTATGTATGATAAAGGTGCTGCACACTGACTAATTTGAGCTAAGTCTAGATGTATGGCGCTGCTTACGTTATCATTCCCACTCTCTGTGATTCTTACCAAGGTTCTCCGAGGTTCATTCACACTGAATATAAGGACCATCAACTGTTAGGATTAGATGGTTAACAATAATTTACTTTACTAATGAATATAATTATTTCGTGATTCTTATGCTGTCAAACCGGAGTGTTTCTGTGTTTTTCTATGGTTGTCAATATGTGTGATAGTGTATCTGTTTCCTTTCCACCTTAGTGACCAATTATAGATGCTTTTTGATCCAATATTGATACACCTATCATTGTCCTTCCTAACATTTCCTTCATGACGATATTAATCCATTGAAATGATGTCTGGCTACCCATCCATTAAAAAGTTTCATAATACTGGATAGTTCTACTGGTCTTAGCGATGCCTGTAGTTGGGTCTTTATACTGGGATGTATCAACTTTAATACAAGTATTCCAATTTCAAAATTTCGGTTTTCCCAACCTCTTAAGCATACTTTTCGATATACGTTCTTTATTTCTTTGACTGATGCCCCTCTCGTAAGCACCTCGATTACTCCAAATATTAACTTCGGTTAATGTCATCCATGTCCTTCTATGATAGAGGTATTCACACACAGCCTGTACTTTTACATTTGCTCCCTCACGAATGTACTCTTGTATTCCTTCCACCCAAGAATCCTCAGTTACCAATGGTGTAAGCCATCCCATATATACATCTCTTATTTCTGAATTATCTGTATATACTATCATTCTTTTCGTTACCACAGACATTCTTACATTCCCTTTATTGTCTAGCAGAGTGTATCAAATAAATCTAATATCACGTCCCCAATAATTTGATAATTTCTATTCTCCATTTTTATTATGAATCGTAATGTATTTTGAAAAATTAGGTTTACCCAAGTTATGATAAATCCAATTACTGTTTCGGGTATTCCCAACCTTCTAAGATTCATTGATATACTATACAACATTATTGTTCTGTCTGAATTATTTCGTTCTGTGACAGGATGTTTGACTGTCCTCAATCTAAAATTATTTAAAACGTTAAATACATATATGTCCATTTCGAGGTCTCTATACCCTAATATTCTCCCTGTTAACACTCTCTTTACTGGTCTACTGGTAGAGATGCATATTCCAATTTTTATTGCAGATAAATGAGGTAATATAGGAGGTTCTCTCGACAAAAAAAAAGAAAAAAACAGGTACGTGTGTTCATGCTATAACGTAAGAAGGAATGTTCTTATTAGTATTACTTTCAATATTCTTATTACTAATTCGAATTTTAATCATAGAAATTTCAAGTGTGGCTGTTTTATCAATAATAATATAAATAAATATAAATAAGTTAATAATTTACAGTACACATTTACATGCATGCATATGCTTTACATATACATGTTATCCTGAGATTCTTTTTATATTTACAAATTTATTTACAATGTTCGTACGATATCTATTTCTTTGAACTTTTATAATACTTCCTCTTTGCAACTATAGGACTAAATCATACTGTTCTTCTTGGTGGTCTTTCTGATGTAGACGTTTCGGCTACCTCAGATTGTTTGTTACTTTGTTCATTACTTCTAGACCTTATTGGTGATCTAATTATAATAGTATATCCTTGTAATGGTAGCTTATACTCTTTATCAACGTCCATATATCTGATTCTAGTAGATATAGGTGACTCTTCTTCTGCGGATGATTCATTTTCCTATTCTGGAGGTAATGGAATTGTATGCTCTATTTGTTCGAAACTTTTTTTTTGCTCTTCCGTTTCTGGTTCTTGTGTTGGTGATGATGATTATGGACCGACAGGGGCCCTGGTCCCGGCCCCGGCTAAAAATCAAGAAAACCGGTGTTTGCCTGCCTGGGTTAAAATGGTAAATTATATTTATTAAGGGGACAGTTCAATTTCAATTTCTTTTTTAATTTTCAGCCGATTCTTCTTAAATTTTCAATGCATATAGCTTTTTTCCTGGTGAAAAAAATCAATTTCAAGCGTTTTTCTGAGTCTATAACTGTTAAAAAGTTTTTTTTTCAAACTTTACCTAGGGTCTTACTTATGTAAACCTGCTGAATCATTTTGTGAATCAGGAAAATATAAATAAATAAATTTTTTACTTTTTTATTTTAACTTTTATTATACAAAATCTGTAATTTTCTGATTTTTATTTTTTTTAATGAGAATGCATATAATCATTAATTTAAATGAATGTTGGTATTCTACTCCTCATAATTAAATGGTTGGTAAGCCAAAATATTTAGTATATATGTTCACGGTGCTCA
>SEYY01021949.1:0-12500 GCA_009176605.1 Armadillidium nasatum
TACCCATTATATACGAGAACAATATACAAAATATACGATCACATTATAAAATTGGACGATAGTAATTGAAGCTGCCTCAGCGAATGAGAGGCTCGCTTTCAGGACTGCCAACCCTTCAAAAAATGAAAAACAAAACGTAAATATTAATTAAAGGTTCTGGAAAGCACACAATACCATATATATATATATATATATATATATATATATATATATATATATATATATATATATATATATATATATATATATATATATATATATATATATATATATATATATATATATATATATATATATATATATAATATATATATTATAATAATATATATATTTAATATATATTATAATATATATATATATATATATATATTATATATATATATATATATATATTATATATATATATATATATATATATATATATATATATATTATATATATATATATATATATATATATATATATATATATATATATATATATATATATATATATATATATATATATATATATATATATATATATATATATATATATATTATATATATAGAGAGAGAGAGAGAGAGAGAGAGAGAGAGAGAGAGAGTCATTTTTAATTTTTTCAAACCGTTTAGATACTCATGGGGTCGGGTGGTATAGGGGCGGAGCCCCACGTACAAAAAATGCTCCTCTGCCATGCATGTACTGTAGTATCACCAATAAATTTCAATATATATATATTATATATATATATATATATATATATATATATATATATATATATATATATATATATATATATATATATATATATATATATATATATATATATATATATATATATATATATATGCCCAAGGCTTATTTATAAAAACAACTGACGATCACAATAGAAACAATGACTCTTTATCAAGTTTAATAACAAAGAAATCAAATCTAAATCTAAAAAAAAAAAAAAAAAAATTAAAACTAAAAAAAAAAAAATTAAAAATAATATTTTTATTCTTTGTTTTTGAAAAACCTGAACTGGCTTCGAGAGTAACTGATATATTGATAGCTTTCTGCATTGTTATATATATATATATATATATATATATATATATATATATATATATATATATATATATATATATATATATATATATATATATATATATATATATATATATTATATATATATATATATATATATATATATATATATATATATATATATATATATATATATATATATATATATATATATATATATATATCTATATATATATATTAATAATATTATTAATTATATATTATTAATATTATATTAATAAAATATAAATTATTATTATTAATAATAATTTTTTTAATAATAGTAGTAATAATAATAATATAATAATTATTACTATTATTTTTATTATTATCACTATTATTATTATTTTATTATCATTGTTGTATATATATATATATATATATATATATATATATATATATATATATATATATATATATATATATATATATATATATATATATATATATATATATATATATATATATATATATATATATGCGCTCACTCGTAAATTCATCATTTGGCATATAAAGTAATAAAGAACGCCCCACTTCACTTCGATGTTCAATGATTCGTCCCTCCACTCTAACATAATTTCATCACAAGATTATCTATAAGTTTGAGCAGGAGAAACTCGTTTTATCACACAACGATCACATTGTTACACAATCGCACACACTTTCCATATCAGCATTCCTCCTCTAGATCTCTTTTTTATATATTCTTAGGCAAATCTCGGGTGTTTGATTAGCTTACAACAAATTCAACTCTGTTCTCTCCTATTTGTCTATGTTCTTAAATTCTCAAGAAACACCTGTTCTCTTCTGACAATTTCTCTATTCACAATAACAACGAGAAGATGACGCAGTGCAGCTCTCAATCCATATTCTTGATCGCATTTAAATTTATTTCCAATCCTTTTTCTTTGTTCTGTTAATTTATTTCGATTACCTTCTTATATCTGTATTCTATTCTATCTCTTTAAGTGTTTGAAAGGAAAAGCCACGCCTATAGAGAATATAGAGAAGAGACATTTTCAATTCCTCGGTGTTGCAAACTGCTGATGTACTACTATGATTTCCCTACTATGATTTTTCTTGAGATGACTCCTACTTTAGTGGAAGGTACAGCTGTCGTTTTGTCTTCTGCTAAAGCTAATAAACGCTTAGTTCAAACCTTTATCTATAATTTCTCCTTAGGCGATTCCGGAGCTAATCTTCCTCTAAATTCCCCCTTCTACTCATTTATACCTAAATTGTATTTTTTTTATATTTAAAAAAAACGTTATTTCTGTTCTCTCAGAGCTTAACACTAAGCAGGTATATTAGTTCTGATAGTATCCATTCTCTAGTTCTCAAAACTTGCGCTTCCGAGTTTTCACCCTGACATGACAAATTACTTCGTCTGTCTTCCACTTCTACCTTCTTTTCCTTCTGGAAATTTTCCCTCATTCGGGCTGTCCGGGAAGAAAGAGGATCTCTCTCAACATTATAACTATCATCTTATCGCTTTTAACCTTCATTATTTTAAAAGTTTTCCAATTCATTTTTAACAGGAAGATTTGGAAACATTTCATTTCTTCTAATTATATCTCCGATCATCAGTTTCGAAAGGAACGTTAAACTGGTGATCTTTCCTCTCTCTGTGATTCTTGGCCCTCTGTTCTATGGTACTTCGATTTACCTTTTTGTTGTAACGATAGATATGTTGAAGCTTTCGATAAAGTCTGGCACAAAACTTTGATCTTTGAACTACTTAGTTGTCACTCTCTCCAGTCTTTTTCTGCTGTCCCACAAAATTGTTGGTTTACTCTCTAATAACAATATTACAACCGACAGTGCTTTAATGAATTATCCAGTCGTTTATCTTCTTCTCTGAGAAGGGGTTCTGTGAGACACCTTCCTACAAAGTCTCATCCTTCATTTGTACAAGATTCTCACCCTAGACTTAACACATATGCTGAACCTTGAATGTACTCCACTAGTGATATCTGGAACACCCTTTTTATTTATTTTCCAAACTTTCTTTGGCAAACAATGTTTTAAAACTTTTGTGGGTCAGGATATGTCGGACTTTAATTTGGTTCTGGTTCTGAAGTTTCTCCAATTCTGGTAGAATTTGGTAGGCCATCATCCTATGCCAACAAAATATATATATATATATATATATATATATATATATATATATATATATATATATATATATATATATATATATATATATATATATATATATATATATATATATATATATATATATATATATATATATATATATATATATATATATATATATATATATATATATATATATATATATATATACGCAGGCCTTAAGTCTCGCATACATAGAGCATATTACATTTGTTCTAACTCGAATTCTTTCCATGTAGAAATATCCTTTCTTCATAAGTTTTTCTAGTTTTAATCTTTTCCCTTCTAACCTTTTTATAAACTGGTGAACTCTTTCCTCAATGACATCTACCACCCTAAATTTACTTCCTACGATGTTCCTAAATGCCCTGTCTATGCTAGACTTCCTTACATTGGGCCTCTTTCGATTGATCTTCATTTCCAAATTAGGAATATTTTACACAAACATTTTCCGCAATGTAACTTTCTTTTGTCCTTTATAAACAACAACTCAATCGGTAGCTATTTTAAGATTAAATAAAGTATTCCCTTGTGCTTGCGGTCTTGCATCGTATATAAATACGAGTGTGCCGACTGTCATATCGACTATGTGGGCCAAACCAGCCTACAACTGAAGATGAAGCCTAATGGCAAGTTTTTTTGTAGTGGGTGATGGTTCATTGAATATTGCATGTATAATTGGGCTTAGCTTTACTTTTATCTTTGCATGAATGAACTGATAACTAGGGATGGGATAGACCTAGTCTTTTGTGCATGTATTAGTATTGTTATTGTTATTATTTGTTTGGACTGGGACAGTCTCGATAGGCCCTTGTGGCTTCTAACTGTCTCTATTTTCCTATGTTCCTATGGGTATCTCCTTTCGTACTAATCTTCCTATTTCTCATCCGGAATATTCAGCTATCAGAGATCACTCTAATCTCACCAAACATCCTTATATCTCTCTCCAGAACTTTTCTATCCTCCAAAATGCTTCAAATGACGAAGATTAAAAATTTTGGAATCTTTATACATAAAAACAATCAATCCTACTCTTAATACCCAGAATTCCTCGCTCTCACTTCTAATTGCTTGATCTGTCTTTCATTCTTTTTTCTTTTCTCTTTTTGTCTTGTCTATCTTTTATCACTCGTTTATATGCTTCTCTATTTTTGTTAACATTTCTTTTATATTTAAAACTACTATTTTTAAATTTTTAAGCTTCACACATTTTTATTAATTATAAAAAAAAATAAAAATTGTTACAAAGTTTTTTGTAAAATTAAATTTTTTTTCATTCTATTTTAAGCACTGAAGATGTATGGTAATAAATACGAAACGTTTGTATTTATTACAATACATCTTCAGTGCTAAAAATGAATTTATCTGTTTTCTTTGCAAGTTTATTCATATTTAAAATTAGGTTCCCTAAGAACTCTTCCATTACTGATATAATTTGAAGGAAGATATTGTCAAGATGTTCTTAAATGCTTTAGAAAAATAGAAAAGCTGAACAAAAAACTTGTGAAAGCTGAACTTGATTTGAAGTTTCTTGTCGATTATGTTCCTAAGTTTATGAGATTCAAACTTTTTATAAGGTCTCTTTCTAATTCTCACTTTTATAAAGTATGGACCAGGAAACATATTAAGAGAGATTACTTATAAACAAAGATTAATAATGAATTTCAGCAAGGAATTTTCTCTCGTTAAAGAAGAATTTAAGACAAAAGTGTCTTTTTTAGACAGGATTTGTTTTTTTAAGGATTATTAAGCGTAGAATTGACCAATTCTTTGCTACGACCTCTGCTAGACATCATTCTAAGCTCAGCAGACTAGGCCTTAGATCTAACTTGGATACTTCACCTGACAAGATTATATATATATATATATATATATATATATATATATATATATATATATATATATATATATATATATATATATATATATATATATATATATATATATATATATATATATATATATATATATATATATATAACTACTTGAAAAAGTGTTAAAGATTTTAAAAACTGAAAACAAATACATAATTCAAACAAAAAATATTTAAATACCAAATATAATAAATACATTCATTTTTATTTCCACTGTTAAAAAAAAAAAAAAAAAAAAAAAAAAAATTTGATTTATTTTTTCAAGAATATTTCTCGTATTTATTTAAAGTAATCGTTACTTTCTTTTTTTTTAAAGATTTGAAAAAAAAAAAAAGAAAATTCTTGATTCGAGACTTTAAGTCTTTGAAAATAGAAAGCTAAAGATGTATGATTCTTGAATTATATATATATATATATATATATATATATATATATATATATATATATATATATATATATATATATATATATATATATATATATATATATATATATATATATATATATATATATATATATATATATATATATATATATATATATATATAAGGAGCACTTTTTGAGGGGTAAAAGTTAATGTTGGCCTTTGATGCACAATTACAAATCTAGCTAGACCAAGCTGACCTCACTCTCTTTCGTGAGGCAATTTTCTGCAATGTTGCAAGCCCAGGCTCCTTCCTGACCCTCCTTTGGGTTAGGGATCCCACCCCAGAGGGTGTACCTCAACCCATATGCTGTAAATTTCTAAATTTTCTTACCCAACATTTATTTATTCCATTTTAAACAACCTTACTTCTTATATTCTTTGTATTTACATTTTATATTACTATACATATATTTATTCTAAACTAACACCCGTTTTCTTCACAAAGCTATAACCAAAATAATTCTGTTATTTACCCTTTCTACTCATATTTTCTTTTTTCCTTTTTTCTTTTTAATGCAATACATTACAGTACATGAATGCATATATACATACAACATCCAAACAACAACTCATACACAGACACTCCATATATATATATATATATATATATATATATATATATATATATATATATATAATATATATATATATATATATATATATATATATATATATATATATATATATATATATATATATATATTCACTCACATACATATATATATAACACATACATGCACATACACTCACACACACTTGGATACATATGGATGCACAATTAAATACATACATACATTCACATACAAAAGAGTGTTTATAACAATTATTAGACACTATTTACTATTTTAAAAAAATTTCAAATAAGTTTTCTTTTTCTTTTTCTTTTTTTTATTACTTTTTTCTCTCACAAACAATTTTTTATTTTTTCTTTTTTATTTATTTAATTTTTTATTTTTTTATTTCATTTAATTTTTTTAAAAAATTTTTTTTAAAAAAAATCTTTTAAAAAAATTTTTTTTATTTTTAATTTTTTTTAAAATTTTTTTTTCTCATTTTTATTTTATTGTTTAAAATTTTTTTTTTTTTAATTTTTTTTTTTTTTGCAGTAAAATATTTAAACATATAGAGCGTATAGGGGCCCATTCATTCCACATCCACACACACAAACACGCATTCACACTCACACACACAAGCATAAACATATTTCCACTCAACATTTCTTTATCTTTAATTCTTAACTATTACTTTTTTACTCAAGAACCTTTTTTTTTCCGTTTCACGATTCCTTTCTCTTCCGTTTTTATGATCATAATACCTTCTCTTTTGTATATCCTAACTTTTTTTTTCACTCACGTACTCAAACCTATTACGTTTGGCAAACCCTACCCTTTTGCGTTTTGAGACTCCGATATCTTCCCTTTTGAACTTTCTAACCTTGGATTTTCAGCATATCCAATCTTTCAGCCGTTTTCTAACCTTCGCATTTTCGCATATCCAATCTTTCAGCCGTTTTCTAACCTTTGCTTTTCGCATATCCAATCTTTCAGCCGTTTTACTATCTCCCACTTTCTCCGCTTTAAGTTCCGGTCATTCACTTTTCGTTCATTCATAACTTACAACCATACATTATAAACACTTGACAATTTATCTGAACCCATTTTTCATTAATGTAGGGTTATCTAAGACATCATACACATAGCAGCTATTTATTATATAAAAATTGCAACATATTATACACATTTGACCGCATTAATTGAGTATGCTTTATACATGCGTTGTTAATTTACGAGGTCAGTATAATAACTCATTGTATAAACAATAACTCATCCGTAATCATTATTTTTTTTTAAAAATGTTTGAATCATTTTTCTAATCTGATTTCATAACTGTAGTTTCAGATTTATCTTAGGTGTTTGTCGTCTTTCTTTCTGCAATTCTTATTTTGTATTGTAGGTTAAAGCCTATTTAAGTCTTTCCTATTCTTTCTGTTTTAAATTTTATGTTTAAGTTTTTAGTTTTCAGTTTAAGTTTTATTTAGATTTTATGGATTTTGTTTTCAGTTTAAATTTTATAGAGGTTTTTACGTTTAGTTTTATATAGGTTTCATAAATTTTTATGTTTTTAGTTTGTTTTGCTTAGAATTTCAATTTTTTTTTTAAATTTTAAAGTTTCAAATTCGAATATTTATTTTTATTTTCAGTTTCATCTAAGTTTTTTCATTTTTATTATTCTAGATTTTAAGTTTTTTTTTTATCTATTTTAAAAAATTTTTTTTTTTTTTTTTTTTTTTTTCAGGGCTGAAAAGCACTGATGCACTAAAACAAACAAACACGTAAACGTACACCCGCACGTGCATGAACACACACACACGTACGCATGTAAATACATACACGACGCATAACAACAAACATACACATGTAAGCAAAAACTAATATATGTTCATATACAAGCACACACACATTTAATAATCACATATACTAAGCCTAACAAGAAATACATACACATACACATTTATTCACAAACATTGCAATTGAAAAACCTAATTGCAACTAGTTTAAAAATAGACCATTACACAAACTGTTATACTTAACATATCAAAGTAAAGTAAAATTCGTATATATATATATATATATATATATATATATATATATATATATATATATATATATATATATATATATATATATATATATATATATACTATATATATATATATATATATATATATATATATATATATACCGATATATATTATATATATATATTATAATACCTAATATAATTATACCGATTTACCGGTAAAACAGAACTGTCAGAAGAAATTGATTGAAAGAGAACGTTTATCCCCTGTCTACTTTTTGACAGAACACAATCATCTCTCTTTAACCAAAGATGTTGACACATGCTCAACAACGAACATTTAAAATTATTAACATATATATATATATATATATATATATATATATATATATATATATATATATATATATATATATATATATATATATATATATATATATATATATATATATATATATATATATATATATATATATATATATACACACACAGAGAGTCCTCGTGGAACATATTCCATGTATTTTTGTAAATATTTATTTTACAAATAATTTAATTAAATTGTAAAATTTATATTTGATTTTAGTGTCCGTTAGCAAAACTAGTAATATTTTATTATTATTATTATATATTATATATATATAATAAACTTTAAAACTTAGTTCATTTGTTTGTTAGTGAAAATAATTTTTCAAAAGACTTTTTTTTTTTTTTTTTCAATTTCAATTAACTGAATTTAAAATAAAATATTAGGACAAATCTCCTGCTAGAGAAGTATTTAATATATAATTCTGTATCGACTCAATTCCCATATTGATCCTCTCTCTCTTTCGTGCATTCTCATTCTCTCTCTCTCTCTCTCTCTCTCATGCATTCTCACTGTTTCTCTCTCTCTCTCTCTCTCGTCATTCTCATATTCTCTCTCTCTCTCTCTCGTGCATTCTCATTCTCTCTCTTGTATCCTCATTCTCTCTCTCTCTCATGCATTTTCATTGTTTCTCCCTCTCTCTCTATCGTGCATTCTCATTCTCCTCTCTCTCTCGTCATTCTCATTCTCTCTCTCTTTAAGCTAAAGTCTTTTTTTTTTTTTGTGCTATTTAAAATGTTTCATTAATTTTAGTAATCCATTACATGGTTCATTAATTTGTTTTACTTTTGAAAATTAATACCTGGTTTATAGATCCTTTTTTTTAAAATAATAAAAACGAAACTTTCTCTATCCGATCATTTTATCTATTCAATTTGACTTTCAATTCGTCAATTTCTATCAACGTGATTATATAGTAAGCTTTTATCTTTTGCAAAAATTTTTTTTTTTTTTTTTTTTTTTTTTTTTTTTTTTTTTTTTTTTTTTTTTTGTAGAGAAAGTTTCCTCGCCTTTCTGTAAAGAAGCTTCATTTCTTCTTCCAATATACATTGTAGGCTAAAGTACATTTATGTATTTTTTTTTTTTTTTTTTTTAACCCAAATACTTTACTGCAATTTTTTTTCATTTTTGTTTTCTTCGCAGCTTCAAAGATATTTTTTTTTTTCATTCATTTTCACCAAATTTCCTTTCTATTATTCAATAATTCAATACTTCTTTGATTTGTCTTCTTGTCTATTCTTCCATAGATCTTCTCCATATTACGCTTTTCATAAAATTATATTTTCATATCCCTCTTCCTTCCCAAATCTATTTCATTTATTTTTGTTCCATAACTGTAAAAAAAACATTTCTATAATTATCCAGCTTATATTTTTAACCTCTTTTAGCTCTCCAGTGTATACTTTTAACCTCTTTTGGTTCTCCAGCATATGCTTTTAACCTCTTTTAGCTCTCCAGCGTATACTTTTAACCTCTTTCAGCTCTCCAGTGAATACTTTTAACCGCTTTTAGCTCTCCAGCGTAAACTTTTAACCTCTTTTAGCTCTCCAGCGTAAACTTTACCCTCTTTTTGCTCTCCAGCGTAAACTTTTAACCTCTTTTAGTTCTCCAGCGTATTCTTTTAACCTCTTTTAGCCTTCCAGCGTATACTATTAACTTCTTTTTAACAATTTACTACGTCGAGACTCGAGTTCACTATCACCGCTCGATTCTACCAAAGTTTTCTTATCTTTCATTTCTTCCATGTTTCAGATTCTTTATCTAGAATTCTAGAGAGATGTATCTTCTACTCCTAATATAGCTGTATTATTTATACTCTAAAAATTTAATATGCTTTATGCTTCTTTGTAATGGCTACTACTGGCAACATCTTTACAAACCTCTTGTTTCACTCATAGTTTACCCACGTGTTTTATAGCATTCGTTAATAGTAAGCACAAGTGTTTTATAGTAATCTTTCTCCAGCTCCTTTATCTCTGAGATTCTTCAAATTTCCCTACCATACACGACATCTTCCATCCCGTTAATGAATAGTTTAAATTTTTTTTTCTATTAGATAATAATACTTTGAACTTTTTTCGTTTCCATTCCCCTCCTCCTCCACCAGCACCTCCCTTTCAAAAATACATATCCTCGAATCTCTCTTTCATCCTTCGTTTCATTCACCTATAAATAGGTCTAACTTTGCCTACTACTAGGCCTAGGTCTACTTTTATTAATGTATTTTCTTTTTTGACTTACAATGACATTTGGATAGATAAGATATGAAAAAGAATTGGAATTGATGTGGACAAAGTGAAGAAATGGTCAGACATGGAATGATGAAAAGGAAGTGAGATGGGCCACAAGTATATTAAAACAAGGAGACAATATGCTCTAAAGGATGAAAAATCAAAAAATAATATTTAAAAAAATTAAGTTGATGAAAAATAACAAAATATAGTTTGATCAGAGAAACTTAAACATAGCAGTAAACAGTTATGATAAAATAAAACTAGAAGAAGAGATAATTGTAGAGTAAATCCGAAAAACTAATTTTATCTTTAGTATATCTAGGGAAACAAGACAAAGACAATTTAGCAATCGAAATGTAGACCTACATAGAATGTCAACTGTAAATACACTTACTTTATAGATACACATAAAGATAAAAGTTACTTTACACCAAGAATTTCCATTTGTTTTTAATTGTAATAATATAGAATTAAAAAAAGTTTCTTTAAATATTTAACTCCATCATAAGAAACATTCGATTGCGGAACATTCCTTTGCAAATCAGGATAAAGGAGGATGATTCAAAAGACCTAACTAGCCGGTGTGGTTAAAAAACATCGTTTGCAATTCCTAAGATATAGACTCGGAAAAAAGAGACGGATTCAAAGAAGATGAACCTTTAACCGAAAATGGAACTTGAAATCGACACTAAATAATTAATATGGGACTGTTATCAGCACGGATCAAGAATTACAGTCAGAGCTACTGGAGTGACAAGAAACAATGGAATATAATGACACATAAAATCAAATATCAAACTAAAGCAAGTATTAACCAGGAGAAGAAGATGAGACTGATTAAGATGGATGTAAACATGAAAAACCTGAAACACAAAACATGAAACTTAAAAACCCAAGAATGAGAGAAATAAAATGTGGAAATGCTGCGAAGAAAATCTGTTTATTTCTTTTGTGAGGTAAATTGATAACCTACAAAAGAATGGATACAACATTACCTTAAACATTCATCGTTAATGGAGTACGCTGAGATTAAGAAATAAATGAAAATAAATAATGGAAAAATTTATACGAGAATACCGAAGCACAAACATAAAATTACATAGAAATGTTGTTATATGGCAGAAAATGAGAGATCTGACATCAAAGTTTTGTATAATCAGTAAGAGAAAGGAAAAAATTGAAAAAAAGTCAAGATGGAGTGACTAAGTTAAATGGAAAAGAAACTGAACGGGGTAAGAACAAAAAATATGCAATGGAAGAAATAGCCTCAGGTGAAATATTAGAGTAACAGACATCTAATGTAAAGAAAAAAAATAAAAAGAAACAACTCATCAGTATCTTTTTCTTACTACCTTAATCACTTACTCATTACCGAAAATTTTCTTAATTATTTTCTTAATTAATTAAAATTTCCAGCCATGTACCTTTCACACCTTCACCTTCTTTCTTCTCTCTTCGCTTGCAACAAGACATTATCATCAAAAAGATTAAAAAACGTTAACTGTAATATTTTAAACTATTAAAAACTCTTGCTAACCTCATTCCTATTTACTGATGTTGTCCAAGTAACATCGTTAGCCATTAGACTCTATAAATAAAAATTATTATTATTATTACGATTATTATTATTACTATTATTGTTATCATTATTACTATTATTATTACTATTATTATTATCATTATTATTATTCAATACGTAGATTACAAATTACATTAGTAATAGTTCTTAATTTACAGTTTAAAAAAAATTATAAATAAATGAATAAATAAATATTAATTTCTTATTCAATTCTAAACAAAAACTTTTAAAAAACTAATATATATATATATATATA
>SEYY01021949.1:15000-17500 GCA_009176605.1 Armadillidium nasatum
TTCGCCTTCGTCAGTGCAAAGTTGATTTAGCGTTCGTCAGAGCAAAGCTGATTTCGCCTTCGCCAGATCAAAGTTGATTTAGTGTTCGTCAGAGCAAAGCTGATTTTGCCTTCGTCAGTGCAAAGTTGATTTAGTGTTCGTCAGAGCAAAGCTGATTTCGCCTTCGCCAGAGCAAAGTTGATTTAGCGTTCGTCAGAGCAAAGTTGATTTCGCCTTCGCCAGAGCAAAGTTTATTTAGCCTTCGTCAGAGCAAAGCTGATTTCGCCTTCGCCAGAGCAAAGTTTATTTAGCCTTCGTCAGTGCACAGTTCATTTAGCCTTGTCAGAGCAAAGTTGATTTTTTGACTTCGTCAGTGCAAAGTTGATCTATCCTTCGTCAGAGCAAAGTTGATTTCGCCTTCGTCAGTGCAAAGTTGACTTAACCTTCGTGAGAGCAAAGTTGATTTAGCCTTCGTCAGTGCACAGTTCATTTAGCCTTCGTCAGAGAAAAGTTGGTTTAGCTTTCGTCAGTGCAAAGTTGATTTATCCTTCGTCAGAACAAAGTTGACTTAACCTTCGTCAGAGCAAAGTTAATTTCGCCTTCGTCAGAGAAAGGCTTACCTTCTACTCTTTTCGTTTATGTGTTTCCTCTTCAGGAAAAACGTACTTAAACAGATCCAGAAAAAAATATAAACTCTATTCAAGATAAAGCATTCAACCCACTTTACACCCGCAAGAGAAGGAGTAAGGAGTATTCATAAATGTTAGTTAACCATTTCGAAAAATAAAATTCTGTAAGGTAGTGGTTCGCAATCAGGGTGTGGCAAGATACTTTTTATTTTGCATTGACTTAATATCCTAATGATCAACAGACATTTTAATATATTATTTGTATAATTAACTACTTCAGCAGAGCTCTAATAATTATGTTAATTTTTTTTTACAGTTTACCACTGCTCACGAGCTGAGTCCTATTCTATGAGGGGGCAGAAATAGAAAACAAAAGAAGACCCACACTATTCCAGCCTAACGTAAATCTCTCAGGTGAGTGCAGACGCAGGTCTTAAAGAGAGTAAGATTAAATGCAACAGGAAAAACATGTGGTTTTATTTATTTGTTATTAAAAGATCACTATAAATGATAAATCATATAAATTGACAAAGTTTATGATTATTATTTTAAACAGATATTTATAATTATTTAATAATATATATAATTAATATATGTTTCCACATAAAAAAACAGAATTTCTGAACATTTTGAAGTATTGGAAGAAAAAAAAATTAAACGCAGAAGACTATAAAAATTAAACGCAGAAGACTATAAAAATTAAACGCAGAAGACTATATGCTTAGCTGAGAAATCTGATTACAGCCTCAGTATCACATCCAACTACGTTCAATCTTATGGAAGAAGAGGGACACATTTTATACTTTTTGATAGCATTCTGAAATTAAGAAGAACCTTTTATCAAATTCCGGGATACATACTAACTTTAAACAATCCTTATGTTGAAATAAAGACACTCGTTTTCCTATTGCAGTTTCCTACGTCACACCAGTACGAGTTGAAATTTTCTGCGTTCACAAACGTAAGAACTTACAAAAGAAAAAAGTTATAAACTCGTGAAGAATATCACACCTAAAATTAAGATCTGCGAATGGCAACAAGGTAAAGTATCTAAAGTATCTCGGCAAAATAATTTGTATTATGCAGGCTAGTTTTATTTATCTATTTCACAGTGATGTAAATTGTTGTATATTACAGTATCGTGTATTACGCTTAATCTTGTACTTATTGGATTGCCTTTTTATTTAAATTTAACTCTTTCATTTAGGGGTAGAGTCCAATTTCAAAAAAGGGATTTTAATTTTTGGCCGACTTTTATAAAATTTGGAGGGTATATGCATTTATATGCTGAAAAATCTCGATTTCGGACGTTTTTCCGTATCTAACGGTTTGAAAGTTTCCTTGAAAATTTGCCATTGATTAAAAATGAATAGATGTCAAAAACCACTGGTCGAAATAATCTGAAAATTAAATTGTATATTCACAGTTTCCAATAGATACAAATATTAAGCGGCAATTTTTGATATTTGGTATAGAAGAAAAGTTATATGCCTTTGAATGACCAACTGTAAATTTTTTTTTTTATTATTTTGGAAAATTTACCCTTCCGGATAAAAAATAAAAAAATTACAAAAACTACACTTGAGACTTTCTCCATTTTTGGTGGGTATATAGAGGAGGTACAGCGTTGCAACTTTTTCTCAAAACATCATTCAATGTTATTTGTTGTTTTCGAGATACAGCCTCAAATTTTGACAATTTATAAAAAAAAAAAAAAATTTCAAAATATGAGAGGCTATATCTCAAAAAGAACAAATAACATTGAATTATGTATTGAAAGAAACTTGTATCCCTATGAGGACCTCCTTTATACACCTATTAAAAATTAAAAAGTTTTTAATTTTTTTTTTTTTTTTGTCTGGAAGGGCAAATTTTTCAAAATTTCAAACAAA
>SEYY01021949.1:20000-25000 GCA_009176605.1 Armadillidium nasatum
ATATATATATATAACGGTACTACTATAGAAATATATATTTTATTGCTAATAAAATTACCATTCATAAAAATCATAAGCATAAAATCATTTTTAAAAATGAAAATTAATAAATAAAGAGAATAAAAATTAAAAAAATTGAAAACAAAACTACGTATGTTAATAATAAAAATTAACCAATAAAATATTAATGTATTTTCGTGCCAAATAAAACCTCAGAACGTAGCGTTCTACTGGTACCACAAACTATGCATATACATAAAGTAAATCCTCATTAAATATGGGCACATTTTAAGGTGGTCATTGAGAGGCATAATCACCGTAACCATTCTCTCTCTCTCTGTATATATATATATATATATATATATATATATATATATATATATATATATATATATATATATATATATATATATATATATATATATATATATATATACGGGCTATATGCCCTGGAAGCGTTAGGTTAGGTTCAGGTTAGGTTAGGTTATGCACTCATTCAACCGGTGCCAAAAAAGTTTTACAGTCATTCTAATACTTTTAACCTCGGTACTTTTAAAGGTCCATTTTTGATCGCCAAATGTGATTTCGTTAAGTAGGGCTCTACTGACGATCTTCTTTCCCTTTTTTTTGACTTTTGGTCTTCTGTTCTTCGGCTTTTTAACAGTTTTTACTGTGGCGTTAAGCATTTCTAAATCTTTCAATAAAGTCTGGCACAACATTTTGGTTTCTAAACTTACCACTTTCGGTATTTGTTCTTCTCTCTTTGGTATTATCTATGATTTACTTTCCGGTCTTACTATATCTACTGTTGTAGACGGCACCGTTCATCCCTTAAATCTACCAATATCAATGTGTTCCTCAGGCTTCTGTTTTATCCGTTACTCATTTTCTCCTTTTCATTACCCCATCAGTCAATCATTTCGTATCCTATCGACAATTATGTTGATGACTCCACTCATCATTACTCCTTTCATTTTTTAAATCAAGTGTCAACCAACTGAAAATAACTCATGCTAGGAGGGTGACCGTCTAATGACTAACTTCTAACTGGTTGTTTTAATTTTCCATAATGTCCACACAATTACAACATCTTTTTGCAAGCACATAAATCAAACCTTCGTTTGTCTTTAATATTCTTAGTGTCACTTTTTTCTAATGATCTTTCTTTTTAGAATCATATTATCTCTTTCTTATTTGACAAGCTTCTAAGAAGGGGGCTTATGAGGTGCCTGCAAAATTTCTTTTCGCCACACCAATTGCTTGTTCTTCGCCTCTATATGGAGTATGCTTTACAATTTGGTGTGATTCACTCAAAAAAAAAGCTCTCTTTAAAAGGATGGAGTCTAGGGCTTTTAGTCTTATGAACTCTTCTGCTTTCACTAATTTTCTCGTCTCTTTCCACACGTTAAACTGTTGCGTTAATCACTTTTCTGTCGTTATGACCTCAGACATGACCGCTATGCTCACTCTTACATGTATTCCAATTGCAAAGTCTTGAACACACAACCATATAGACTTCTAGGGCTCTAGTTTTTCCTCACTTCTGGGGGAATGTGAAAGACGTCTAACCCTATCCACCAGAGCAGACAATATATATATATATATATATATATATATATATATATATATATATATATATATATATATATATATATATATATATATATATATATATATATATATATATATATGTATATATGTGTGTGTGTGTGTGTGTGTGTGTGTGTGTGTGTGTGTGTGTGTGTGTGTGTGTGTATGTGTGTGTATTAATATGCTAACTCCTGGATTATTATTATTAATTAAAAGTTACAGTAGTAATAGCAGTATTAGTAATAGTTATAATAATAAAAAAAAAAAAATAGTAGCATCCTCATTAATAGCCTAAGTAATAGTTTGGAACGACAGTTGAAAACGAGCTATAAAAGAACTCATAACGAATAATGAGAGAGAGAGAGAGAGAGAGAGAGAGAGAGAGAGAGAGAGAGAGAGAGAGAGAGAGAGAGAGAGAGAGAGAGAGAGAGGGGTAATCTAGGTAAGCATAGACTTCATAACAATAAAAAGAATATAAAGCCTAAGGCAATTTCCTTAACGTCGCTTACGAGGTCGCCATTTATGTTGCAAATGACGTTGGGCGAAGTTGGTAGACTTGCATAAACATTTATTTCCATGTCCTTATAACACTTCATTTCTTATACTAAATTTAATTAGCCAAACACCACCACTCCTTTTATTATATATATATATATATATATATATATATATATATATATATATATATATATATATATATATATATATATATATATATATATATATATATATATATATATATATATATATATATATATATATATATATATATATATATATATATATATATATATATATATATATATATATATGAGATAGAGAGAGAGAGAGAGAGAGAGAGAGAGAGAGAGAGAGAGAGAGCTAAGGTGTTATTTCCATGTAAATTACTCTCTCTCTCTCTGACTAGTACTACGAACCACTAAAAACCGCAGCTAGTGGTGTGAAAGTTAAGACTTCATTTTTATGTAAACTACTCTCTCAGTCTCTCTCTCACTAGTAAGAAACCACTTAAAACAAAAGTGCAACTAGTAGTTTGAAAGCTAAGACATTGTTTTAATGTAATCTACTCTCTTTTTATCTCTCGCTCTCTCTCTCCTTCTCTCACCTCACCCACTTCCCCCCCCCCCTCTCACTAGTAACTATGAAACTACTTTAAAAAAAAAAACTCAACTAGTAGTTTGAAAGCTGACATTGTTTTAATGTAATCTACTCTCTTTTTATTTTTATCTCTCTCTCCCTCCTCCACTCTCCCCCCCACTCACTAGTAACTACTAAACCACTTTAAAAAAAAAAAAACCTAAGCAGTAGTTTTAAAAAGTTTTTCTGTTAAGTGGAAAGCGAGGCAATTGTTAAGCAATAAAATCATTCATTTTAGAGCCGTTCCTCCACTGACAAAAATGTAAAAATGTTAAGCGTAAATCTTTTATTACTTTTTTAATGAAAGGTTTAAATGTAAATTTATTAAGAATAAAACTCGGTACTTTATGACTCATTAAAGATTTAGATACTAATATATATTCTTATGACTAATATATATATATATATATATATATATATATATATATATATATATATATATATATATATATATATAATATATATATATATATATATATATATATATATATATATATATATATATATATATATATAGAGAGAGAGAGAGAGAGAGAGAGAGAGAGAGAGAGAGAGAGAGAGAGAGAAAAAAGTTTGAATTTACTGTAAAAATTTTTTAAAAAAAAAAAAAAATAAAGAATAAAAAATAAATAAAAAAACTAATTAATAAATTAAAATAAAAATAAATAAAAGATTCAAAAGATAAATTAAATTTTAATACTTAAAATAAATTAAGTAGATTTATTATTATATATATATATATATATATATATATATATATATATATATATATATATATATATATATATATATATATATATATATATATATATATATATATATATATATATATATATATATATATATATATATATTCTTTGAAATATGAAAATATACGTTTGGATCCTATTAGGAAACTACTTGGAACGTTCCTCTCCTCGAATTGGTTATTAATTAATTAAGACTATTTATTAAATATATGTACGAATTTTGTGTGTGCGTGTGTTTGTGTGTATACGCAAATGTTTTGATGCTCTTTGTATACAAAAAAAATTCTTACAAAAAAAAAACGATAAAATATTTTAATAAATATTTCTTTTAATATAATCAAGAAGTAACACAACTCAAAACGATACAACTCATATATAGCTTAGAAATAGCTTAAAAAATTCCCTACTCTTTAAGTAAATGAATGGGCGTAGCGGAAGAAAAATTTTCAGTTGAGAGATAGCTTTGGTAAATGTACAAAACCCCTCTGAAGGGAAGGGGGACGCAGGAGTAGAGTTTGAAAATTTTTATAACTATTTATGAATGCCATAAAAAAATTCTTTAAATTTACTGTACCAGGGGGTATGGGGGGGGGGTCGACTCCAAACTCTTTCCCACATGAAAATTTTTACTCAACATATAAACTATTTCTCTCTATTTTCGTCCCTGAAAGTTATATTTTGAGTTCGTTTTTCTAGCGCACACACAGAGAGAGAGAGAGAGAGAGAGAGAGAGAGAGAGAGAGAGAGAGAGAGAGAGAGAGAGAGAGAGAGAGAGAGATTATGAAAATTCTGAAATACTAAAGAATTATTTTTTCTGAATGTAAAATTTATTTCATGATTCAAGAGTTAGGTCCCTATTTCGAAAATAAGAATTAACAATTAAATCATCTCAAGTAAGATGAGATTGATTGTAACAACTCAAGGAAGGCTACTCATTCTGAAAATGGTTTTTAAGATAATACAATAATAATGATAATAATAATAATAATAATAATAATAATAATAATATTATTATTATTATTATTATTATTATTATAGGGTGGAGAGGTATGGTGAATGCTTAGGAAATTTTTTGCCCTTCATATACAAAAATTATAAACATGTAAATTTTATAAGTGGCAGCACCCCACCTACGATATTTCATGAACTATAATAATATACTATTAGTCCCCTATTCATATAGGCCTGTTAAATTCAATGTTCCCAGCCATGATAACGTTCTTCGAAATCAAATAACAATAAATACAGATTTGTGCATACGATTATTTATACAGATATATGATGTATAAATATACAGGAGAAAAGGTTAATAGATCCCTATACGATTATATATACAGATACATGAATATGTATAAATATACAGGAGAAAAGGTTAATAGATCCCTATACGATTATATATACAGATACATGAATATGTATAAATATACAGGAGAAAAGGTTAATAGATCCCTATACGATTATATATACAGATACATGAATATGTATAAATATACAGGAGAAAAGGTTAATAGATCCCTATACGAT
>SEYY01021949.1:30000-37500 GCA_009176605.1 Armadillidium nasatum
TTCTTTCTGTTCATCAGTATGGTTTTCGACGTTCGAGGTCTACTGGCGATATACTTTCCTATCTCACAGATCATATGGTCTTCTACCCTTAGGGATCATGGGAGACTTGTGTGCTGGTGCTTGACATATCTAAGTCGTTTGACCGGGTATGGCATGCGTCACTGCATTCCAATATCCCCTCCTTGGGTTTCCTCCTTCTCTTTGTTTACTTATGTCTAGCTTTCTTTCTAATCAGTTTCATCTCGGCTGTTGTTGATGGAGCGACTTCTTCTTCCTTTCCTGTCGATAGTGGTGTTCCTCAGGGTTCTGTGTTATCTCCTACTCTATTCTTACTTTTTATTAATGACCTTCTCAGCTGTTCATCTAACCCTATCCATTCATATGCCGATGACTCAACCCTCCATTCTTCTACTCATTTCAAATCTGCTCCTTCCTTTGCATCTACAGTTGTCTTTCGTCTTCATCTTTCCGATTCTATTCTTGCAGATCTGGATAGAATTTTCCAGTGGGTTCGTCTCAACCTTGTGAAATTCAACTCTTTAAAAACTCAACTTCTAGAGATCTCCCTCTAAAAGACACCTTCTAACTTTTCTATTTCTTTCGATGGTTCTCCCGTCTCTCCTGTTGACAATATAAATATTCTTGGCCTTAACATAAACAAAAAAATGTCTTGTAAACCTCATATCACAATGGTTGCTAGGGCGGCTTCATAAAGGCTGAGAGTTCTGTTTGGACTGCGAAATTTTTTTTTCTTCTTCGCAGTTACTCCAATTATACAAGGTCTCATCCGCTCTTGTTTGGAGTACTGCTCTCATATCTGGGGTGGCTCAGGTTTTACCCCTCGACGTTGGTGCTTTGTCCCTTTTCTATACGTACTATAGCGGCAAATGCTCGAGAGAACTATCCACCCGTATACCTCCACCTTTACTTCGTCCTAGTATCACAAAGGGCGCATTGTCTGTGCATCAATTTTGGGCGGACATAGGCAACTCCAGGCTTGTCCGCTGTGGTGCCTCCTCCTTTCCTGCTACATTTGTTGTGTGGAACTCTCTCCCAATCTTCTGTGTTTCCTGCTGAATTTAATCTCAATTTCTTTAAAGCCCGCGTCTGCGCTCACCTAAGAAATTTGAGTTAGGTGGGTCCTGAGGGGGTCGCTTTTGATTTTTGTTATTTTACTTTTTTTTTTTTTTCTTCTATTTATTTTTATTCTTATTATTTTTATTCTTCCTTGAATAGGGCTTGCCCGTGAGCATAGAGTCAAAAAGATTTGGAAAAAAATTTCTATAAATTTTATGTTTAAAATAACAAAGTTTTAAGTAATTTATAGTTTATAAAAATATTGATTGATTCTGCCCATAAACCACCTTTCCTTTATTCCAATATATATATATATATATATATATATATATATATATATATATATATATATATATATATATATATATATATATATATATATATATATATATATATATATATATATATATATAATATATAAAGAAAAATACAATATGCTCTTTCTAGTTAAAAATAATTATTATATATCATTAGTCATGATTTAGTTCATAATATATTATTTTAAAGTCATATAATTTAAATAAAGATAGATTAAGTTGCATTAGTTTTGTTTTTTATGTATTCTAAAAAGTTTTTAAAGCACTTTTGAGTTATTTAACTGTATATTATTTTTAATAATTACAGGTTATTAGACTTATTTTATGTTATAAGTATTTTAGGCTATGAATATTAATGTTTCCTTCATTGAATAGGGTTTTCTTGATAGGGGATGGCGTCAGCTGCAAAAAAGAATGTTATTGTAGAAGCTCAAAAGAGAATGTTTAATGTTATATTAAATTTGTTAATGTAATTGAGAGAGAGAGAGAGAGTCTAACTAGAACTCTTTGTTTAAAATTAAACAAAGCGTATTCCATACAGGAGCGAACAACACCTCTGATTTTTATATTTAATAATATAACACTTAATCTATGAAATATAATTTTGGAAACTATAATTGTGGATTTGATAAATTTTTGTCCTATTAATTCCAGCTACACGCTACAGTCAGGTTGAGTTACTACTAGCTCTAATCCATGATAATTTTTTTTTTTTTTTTGTTTTGTTTCTGAGAGCGGACCTCACCTACGAGGGCATATGCCGTCCCTCCAGGCAGAAAAAATACTGCCCTTCAGGCCACCACCAGTTCAGAGCGAGTGAACCACACGCTCCGAGAGCTGGTGATGCTCTCCCCCATGATAAATAAACTCAGTTGGATTTACCAACTCCACTCCATGCTACATCCAAATAGTTTACCAAAGCATTGATATAGTAAATAATGAAATCGAACGCCAGTTTTACCTGCCATAAATAATGACGTAGATTGCTAAGTCCCAAATTCTAAAAAACGAAGAAACACGAAAGTGACGTCATTCTATTATCAACGTTCTTTGATGAAAGTTGTGCGAATTTAAATTAATTGATCAATCACAGACTGAAATTGTTTCAAATTACGTCATTGGACATTATCATCATCATCGAAACTCCCAGTGTCGTTATCCAGACTATTATAGAATTGCATTTCTTTACTTATTAATACTTTGATGCTACACCCAAATTGATTCACTGCTACACCCAAATTAATTTACTCCTACACCCAAATTGATTCATTGATACACACAAATTAATTCACTGCTATAACCAAATTGATTCATTCCTACACTCAAATTGATTCATTGCTACACCCAATTTAATTCACTGCTACACCTTAATTGATTCATTGCCAACATCCAAATTGATTCACTGCTACACCTTAATTGATTCACTGCCACACCCAAATTAATTCACTGCCACACCCAAATTAATTCACTGCCATACCCAAATTGATTCATTGCCACATCCAAATTGATTCACTGCTACACCTAAATTGATTCACTGCTACATCCATATTATTTCAACAGCTTCGCTCCTATAATTAATTTACCATTTCTGCTCCATTTTACATCCAAATTGAATTAACCACTTCACTCCATGCTATACCAGAATTTATTCACCAGCTCCACTCCTTACTACATCCAAATT
The DNA here is from genome assembly GCA_009176605.1 of Armadillidium nasatum. NCBI lineage: Eukaryota > Metazoa > Arthropoda > Malacostraca > Isopoda > Armadillidiidae > Armadillidium > Armadillidium nasatum. The sequence continues at coordinate 33,076 of SEYY01021949.1, forward strand.
GATCCACTATCTCCTCTCCATTCTATATTCAATTTGATTTACAAATTATGCTTTCTGCTATACCCAGTTTAATTACGAGCTCCTCTCCATGCTACAGCCAAATTTAATCAATAAATTCGCCCCATGCTACATGATTAATTCACCAGCTCCGCTCCATGAACTACCAGCTTCGCCTTTCGATCTATGCTCCAATTCAAAAGCTCTAAGCCATGATATACCCAAATGATTCACCAGGTCCAACTTCTCATTCGTGATATATAATTTGAGTAAGTAATAATAATTATATTTTGTATTTATATAATAATACATTATTAATCATATTAATAAGTAGTGTGAAAGATTTAAGAAGGATATATATATATATATTCCTTACATTTTATCCCACAATTTGTGTGTGCGTGTGTGTGTAGGTGTGAGTGGATGTGTGCATGTTTTTATTTTTTATAATTTTTCATTCATATATATATATATATATATATATATATATATATATATATATATATATATATATATATATATATATATATATATATATATATATATATATATATATATATATATATATATATATATATATATATTTAGATTATCGTACGAGTAACTCAAATCTCAGGTTACAGAGATTTTAATACATTTTACTACTCATATATTAAAACTTACTAAAATCTAATTTCTCTCTTTTGTAAAATATCTCCAACACTCAAGGTTAAAGCCAAGGCAAATGGCTGACATTCCTCAACGAAATAGAATATATAAGATTAAGAAGTTTCTAAGAAATTTCTGAAATTTGGTATTATGAAAATACCATTGGGTATTTATTCAGTCTAATAAATTTCGGTCGACTGAAAAAAAAACTATCAAAAAAACTTATCAATGGAATACTTATATATATAAACAGATAATACGTGTGCTCTATCATCTTTATAGACAGATTTTAACAGGAACACTCAATAAATTATGTACTTAAAATAAACTTCAGAAAAGATTAATTTCTAAAGAAGGAGAGCATCACCAGCTCTCGGAGCGTGTGGTTCACTCGCTCTGAGCTGGTGGTGGCCTGAAGGGCAGTATTTTGTCTGCCTGGAGGGACGGCATATGCCCTCGTAGGTGAAGTCCGCTCTCAGAAACAAAACAAACAACAAAAAAAAAAAAAAATTTCTAAAGAAAAATGAAAAATCAGTCAAGTATGTTGGCAGAGATTCACAGTGCAACGTTTGGTGGTAACACAGTATAAATATATATTCTAACATATATACAGTAGGTCAGATGGATAGGGGGATTCATAGACAAAGGAGGATAAGCCCCTTTTGCATTTGAGTTTAAATTCAAACTTTAACGACTATTTTCTAACGAAGTTCGTCTACGGTTCGTCCTAAAAATTTACCTATTTCAAACATATAAGTTACTTAATCGTTAATTAATCAATTTTTTTTTGACAAATTTTATAGTTTTTCCTGTAAAACTTTATTTATAAATAAAGACAAATATAAAAATATTTGTGATTATCAAAATAAGCCTTTGTTATTTACGAAGACATTTTAAATTTATTATACATTTTTGGCGGCAAAAATATAGATTCCTGATTATAAAAAATTTATATAACATTAATCTGAATTACTAACTAATATTTTTACTATGGTGGTCAGACCAACAATGAAAGATTTAAGAAGGTGAATTCGAATGCCAACGAAAACGACAACAATAATTTGGTTATTGATGGTTGGGAAATAATTCCCGAATTGCTGGAAGATATTTAGTAATTGTGTCTTCCAACTTTCTAAGACTTAATTCTATTCGATCTTCAACACCAAAGAAAATTTAACATTTAATGAATATCAATTTATGAGCAATATATATATATATATATATATATATATATATATATATATATATATATATATATATATATATATATATATATATATATATATATATATATATATATATATATATATATATATATATATATATATATATATATCTTCCCCCAGGAAGGACTTTCGTCCTGTCAGTGGGATCTTTCGAGGAAAATCCTTGGGCTTCACGGGCCCATGGCGGATACCGCTGGCTAGGCTAGGCCTATCGCGGATGCCGTAGATTATTTCCCACTAGTGACAAGAGTACTTCATTAATGTACTCGCTTAACGAATGAGTTATTCAGAGTTAAGCGCAAGGAGAAACCGCTCACATTTCCCGCTCCGGCTAAGCCTCGAACCCTGAACCTCTCGCCTGCTATGGCGAGTGCTCGATATATATATATATATATATATATATATATATATATATATATATATATATATATATATATATATATATATATATATATATATATATATATATATATATATATATATATACACCCTCTGTTTAATTAAGATAAAGGCTGCCTTTTCATTTCTTATTAAGAAAATGAGCTACACAGATTTTAATATTAAAAAAAAGTAAATAAAAAATAAAAAATAAATAATAAAAATTTAAAAAAAAAAATTTCAATGTTTTTTTTATTTTTTTTTTTAAAATTTATTATTAAAAATAATAATAATAAATTAAAAAAAAATAAAAAAATAAAAATTAAAAAAAAAAAAAAAAAAAAAAAAAAAAAAAAAAAAAAAAAAAAAAAAAAAAAAAAAAAAAAAAAAAAAAAAAAAAAAAAAAAAAAAAAAAATTTTTGAACTCGAAATAAACACTATATTTAAAACACGTCAAAAAGGGAACCTACCAGTGGGGGAAGAGCTTCCCTACGCCTCCCCCCCCCCTCCAAATAGTTTTAGTACCAAATTTTTTACAATTTTTGTCCCCAGAAATTATTCTTATATAACTCCTGCTTCAAATAATTAAATTTTTTTTTTTTTTTTTTTTTTTAATGTCCATTTCAGCATGCTAAAACACTTCTGACCTTTCAGGTTCCGGAATTCCGGAAGTTCCGACTTAGGATCTATCAACCACGTGATTAATAAAATGCCACTTTACGTATAAACACAAACAATAATTTACAAACACTTTGGTAAATGTAATGAAAATATTAGATAAATATAATAGCAAACCGTGAATGGTTTGACATTAATAATAATAATAATAATAATAATAATAATAATAATAATAATAATAATAATAATAATAATAATAATAATAATTATAAACTCCCAGAAAGAAAAAAAAATGTGAATAGATTTTTGTAATGACACCACCTGCACTTTAGAAATTTGTTTCTTTAAAAAAAAAACTACAAATGTGAAAATACAAAAACTAAATATTTATGCTGATCAATTTTAAAATATTTACCAAAAATATACTCAACAAATTACCCAACACATGTTTTTATTTTATCTATATCTTATTATTATTATTCCGTTCATTTTTGGTTTATAAGCAATTTGGGCCAAGCCATATTAAGTTGCTTCACAAAATATATATATATATATATATATATATATATATATATATATATATATATATATATATATATATATATATATATATATATATATATATATATATATATTAATAATAATTTTATTAATAATAAAGAATAATAGATAATAATAATATAATATAATAATAAAAATATATATAAATATATATATTAATAATAATAATATATATATAATAATAGATATGTAGCTTCACAAAATATTTTAATAAGCGTATCCAGTAGGGATACGCATATGGTCTTGTTATTATTATTATATTTTTACAATGTTTAACCAAAATTATATTGCCCTCCCTCCCTCCGTTCCTTCCCCCCCTTATATAAAAGGCAGAGTTAGGCATTCAAAATTATTGCCTTATTAAATATATTTATTAAGTATGAAGAGCATAACAAATATTAACAGTCAATCAGTTGACGCCAAAGGGTGTGAAGCTCAAAAACTAAAGATTATTTGCATATCTTAAATATCAAAGAATTTATTTATTTTTATATTATTATTATTATTATTATTATTATTATTATTATTATTATTATTATAGGAAACAAATAAACCTTGAAGTAAACGCAATTTATGATATAATGCCCCTCACGGGCTATTCACAAAACAAAGGTTGGCATCCCTACTTTCAGTTTCATAGTTGGGTGCCCTGCTTTGAGTTTCATAGTTGGCTGCCCTGATTGGATTTTTCTTTAGGCTTAAACATTGTTTCCGACATTGCCTCTCAACCCCATTCGAACCATTCTCATGTCTGATAAATTTTATTTTGCTCGTTAAAATCTAATATATTTCAATTAAACATGGTTCAAAATTTTCGTTCAAGAATTATTATATTTTATTTACTTGTCAAAAGAAATTGATTGAACATGGGGTTTAGAAATCAACTATTATTTTTATTATTATTTATTATTATTATTATTATTATTATTATTATTATTATTATTATTATTATTATTATAATTACTATTATTATTATTATTATTATTTTTATTATTAT
>SEYY01021949.1:42500-50000 GCA_009176605.1 Armadillidium nasatum
AAATATTCTGGAATAGTTTCCGAGGCATAGTTTAATCTTATATCCTTATCTTCCAGCAATTTATCCAAGAGGATCTGAAGGTTTTGGTGAAGCAATTTGTAAAGGGTTGTGTCGAGTTGGGCTTAAGAGTGAATGCGGGCAAGAGTAAAATATTATGGATCAAAAATGGGAGGGGAGGGGAAGGGGAATAGGTGGGGTGGTGAATTGCAGATTAAAGTACGGAAGGAGATATTGGAGTGGTTCAACTCATTTAAATACCTGGGAGTGAATTTTTTGAGAGGAGAGGGTAGTGTGGACGATGAAGTAGGGCATAGAATAAGAGAAGGGGAGAAAGTGCTAGGGGGTTTGAGGGATATTTGGAACAGGGGAAGGTTGTCCAGAGGGGTAAAGTTGAAAATGTTCGAGGGTTGCTGTGTACCGGTAGTTATGTATGGTATAGAGAAGTTTGAAGCTTGAATGCAAAGAAAAGAAAAAAATGTTAAGGAAGTGAAGTGTCTGAGAGGGGTGTGTGGTTTAAGTAGAAAGGTGAGGGGTCAGGAATGTTATAATATGGGAGATATGTAGTTGGAGTTTGGTTGAGAGAGCTGAGCAGAGCATGCTAAGGTGGTTTAGAAATGCTTGTAGGATGAATGGAGAGAAATTGGTAAAAAAGGTGTTAGTTTCAAAAATGATTTAAGGGAGACTGAAAGGTTGTAAGGTTGTATGAGCACAACAGTCAAGGAGCTATTGAGGGACATAGGGTTGAGCTGTGATGAGGGTGTGTGGTTGATTGAGAAAAGAAGCGAGTGAAATAGAGTGGCAAGTTTATGAGTATTAAGAATGATTGTGACTTATGGTAGACACCACCCCACAATTGTGGGAAAGGTTGTGTGTGTGTGTGTGTGTGTATATATATATATATATATATATATATATATATATATATATATATATATATATATATATATATATATATATATATATATATATATATATATATATATATATATATATATATATATATATATATATATATATATATATATATATATATATATATATATATATATATATATATATTTAAAACTGTTAAAGCTTTAGAAGAAATGTATATATTTGTTCACTTGAAAAAGTTTTTAAAATGTATGGAAGAGAAGTAAATTTAGTAGTGTATGAAGTGGAATTTAAAAAAATAAAAATAAACAAAATTTTACATAGAAAAATTTGGGATTGCTATAAGGTTGGAATAAAGAAATGAGGAAAGTTTACTACAAAAATTTGTTGCATATTAAGTTAATAATTAACTTAAAACAAAAATTAAAAATTTATACAAAATTTTGTAAATACAATGAAAATTATTTTTAACATGAAAAAAATTAAAAAGTTAAAGTTAGAATTTACCATTCAATATCTTCTCCTATGAATTATTTTCTTGTCTGGGATAATCAATAATATTTGAAGGCTTCTTAAGTACAGTCAACTCTGTATGTAGAACTGGTACATGATCACACTATGAGCATAGCTTCCCACCAGCATCAACCTGATATTCAGTGCAAGAGCACATACTTATTACACCTCCTCCATTCAATTCCTCTTCTATCTTTCAAATATATATATATATATATATATATATATATATATATATATATATATATATATATATATATATATATATATATATATATATATATATATATATATATATATATATATATATATATATATATATATATATATATATATATATATAAATATATATAATAAGATATTAATTTATCAATAAAAAAATTCCTTTTGCTTTCTTTATTTAGAGAAATTACTTTTACATTTTTTTTTTTAAAAATGACTTCACTGACACTAACCAATTCACTAATTATTTATTATTAATTTTATGTTAACAAATGCTTTGAACTGTTATTCTCTTCATCTGACTTCAGCTAAATACTGACTACTGCTACAAGTAAATTTATCAAATTCTATTAAATTTATAAAGTTTTGGCTTTTTATTTAGTTAATAACATAAGAATAAAACCATAGTTAGATTTAGCAACAAAATTTATAAGGGTGAAAATTGTTAGCCTAACTCCTACTAATCTCATGTTTTTAAAAAAGGAGGGTTGAAGGTAATTCTAAATTCAGACAGTATCTTTTACCGCTTCTAATTGACTGATGACAATGAATTTAATTTGACAACAAATTACAATAGAGCAGCAAGACCGAATGGGATATATTGACAGATTTTAAGGATGTAACATATCTTATACCTTACTCTCTAAAATATTAATAATAAATTCATAAATTTTTTAGATTAATAATATTTTACATGCATGAACAGATGTAAAAGAGAATCAATGATAATTTGGGAATTATATCCTAATACAGTTAACTTTCTAGGTTTTATTATTTTTGGAATTGTTATTCAAAATTTGAATTGAATATTTCAATATTTTAAATGACTGCCAGTGTGGTTTTAGATAGGGAAGACCTATAATCAGATAAGCTTTGTTTAGTATAGTATTTTGTATTGCATAGTATAATATAGAATTTGTTAGTCTGAAACTGAAAATGACAGAACATCACAGTGATGATGAAAGTAATCATCAAACTCATCATACCAAATACTCTTTTGACCAGTACTCTCAGGGAGGTATTCCTACTGTTTATTTATTTATATATATATATATATATATATATATATATATATATATATATATATATATATATATATATATATATATATATATATATATATATATATATATATATATATATATATATAAGATGGGTAGTTCTGGTCTGAAAATCAGCAAAAGATTTAAAGTTAAGAAAAAAAGAAACGAGACACTCACCACTACTACTGTTTAAAGGATACTATCATTAACCCAGGATTGGATTATCAAAGATGTCCCAAGGTTGTTAAATAGTAAACTCTGTCCCTGACTTTGTCTAATTCTCTGACTCACAGACTCACACCTGATGAATAAAAATAAGAAATAAACGCAAGCAAGATGAAATACAAGAAAAAATATACTTATAGTGGTCCATATCTAGCAAGCGTGGTTGCAAGCAAGCAAATTATACACAAGTTGGGATAATCAGTAAAGAACTAGAAAATTCATGTTTATATATATGATAACAGCTTAATGTACAAAAGTCACAATAAGTTCTGTGGCCAAATAATCTTTATTTTTCTTTGATTGTGTTGTTGGGGTCGCGGGTTATGGATGATTATAATATTTCTTTAAAACATTCGTTCATTCATACTCTTTAAACTTATGGTCTATTTTATAGGGATAATCATAAAATAATAATAATAATAAAATAAATAATAATCAAATAATAATGAAAAATAATAAACTCAAAAGAATATATATATATATATATATATATATATATATATATATATATATATATATATATATATATATATATATATATATATATATATATATATATATATTTCAAGGTAACAACGTGAATATTTTAAAGGGTTAAACACATACCTTACTTCCCTCCATGGTTAGTAAATTTGTAAAATTAGTAATGGGATGTGTATATGTCTTAATTGTATAAATAGGTTCTCTTTCTTATTTGTTTTTCTTTTCAATTCTTGGTTGCCAGTACTCCAAAAGGTTCCCTGTTAAAATGTACATATTGTAACCTTGAAACATATGAAATATACAAATGTTCATTATATCATGGTTTTGGTTTTATAATTAATAACAAATACTCTATCTATATCTACCTTGGATAAAGGAAAACTTATTTAAACTTCAGTCTATGGTTATGACTATGTGGTCCTAAATCTCCTCCACAAATAGGGGTTTGTACTCCTCGGGGAATTAATCTTCATCAACTTTTATTTTTGTCTTCCTCAACTTCAATGAAGGCTTTTAATCATTATTTAGTTTTTGTCTTCTTTTCCTTCAATAATATTTTTAGATCTTATATATTTATATTATAACATTCATTTCTTTAGATCTTATGTTTTTGTCTACTTTGTTTAAAACTTAGATAAAGTAATTACTATCTGAAACATAGAAAACTAGAGAACATGCATAAAAAAAAAAAAAAAAAAAAAAAAAAAAAATATATATATATATATATATATATATATATATATATATATATATATATATATATATATATATATATATATATATATATATATATATATATATATATATATATATATATATATATAGATTGAGCCAAGTACTAGTTTTTCAGTATCATTACATTTTCCAGATACAACATCTATAAATACATTAAAGTCTGAGAAAACTAAGTCTACAAACATTCAGGAGAGCATGAATGTTAAAGCTCCACTTTGACTAAGTCAGCCTGACTCCTCAAATATATCAGATGAATTATTTTTATAATTAAATGTTCTGAATGGAAAGATGTCTGAGGACTCATTATGATATATAAGCATCACAAATTTTGCCAATGTCCTTGGCAGTATATTCTGAGTTTCTGATGTTGATATTCATAAATGGAAAATTATTTTTGAATTGTAACCTGGGATGCAAAGTGGGTAATTTTTGCACTTCTCCCAACTCGATTATTTAAAATTATGTGACATTGGCTTCACCACTGCCTAGATTCATTCATTGTACTGTAAAGTTTTTTTTTTTTTTTTTTTTAACCTACAGAATCATTTATTGTACTCTCTCTCTCTCTCTATATATATATATATATAATATATATATATATATATATATATATATATATATATATATATATATATCCAACTTCCTCCACACAAAACATTTGTTTATTTTGGCTCTGGTCTCACCAAAAACCTTGTTGTTTCCAACTTTTTTCTTAATAATGCTGTACCAAGAAACCAGTTATTTAAACTGTGCATTTACAGGGATCAAATTATTCTTAAGGCTTAGTCGTAAAAAAATTAGCTCTAAAAAAATATATGGTTAATAAAATAATATAATATTGATTTACATTTATATCCCTAGTTTTAAACCCCCTATACTGTTACTTATATACAATAACAGGCATATGGTATTTAGATACTAAGAAAATAACATATCCTATTTTGGTAATAATGGATCATTTTAAACCATTAGTAAACTTGGTATTGTTACTTGTTCAATTTTAAAAATTCCTTTAACTAAAAATAAAAATTAAATTCATAAATTATAGTGCATAAAAATCTTATAGACTTGCTAAAATGATCTCCATAACATTAGTAACCTACTTGAAATCCATTTTAACATGTTTCTTTTGATGAAGAAAACTTTAAAGTTTTGGAGGAACAACACACGGCTATATAATGTAAATGTTAGACCACAAGTTAAAAATGACAAGTGCCTAGAACTTAGTGATGATGTATCCTATAATGATTTGAATGTCTTTTCTTATTTCCACTGAACACAATTTAAATTAGTTTATAATAATCTAATTTAAAAAATTAATTAAAAAATTTTCTATATAAAACATGTGAAACCTGCTCAACTTTATAACCTCTGATAAGTTTATTTTTATATCCAACCATTCTGTTATGCACTGGAAAAATTTAAAACTTCTGGTTTTTCCCATAAACAGCAGCAAAATGGTTAAGCATACAAAAAACCTTTCTGAATAAAAAATGTGTATCTCACCCAACTATATAACTACTGTTAACAAATTTTTATATCTAATCATTTTACTGTTGTGCATGGGAAAATGTTAAAAATTTTCCCATGCATAGCAACAAAATAGTTAGGTATAGTTGGGCAAGATGCACATTTTTTTTTTTAGAATTTTTTTTTGAATATCCAACCATTTTGATGTTGTACAAGGGAAATTTTTTTAAAACATTTTCCATACAGAGCATCAAAGTCATTGTGTATACAAAGTATGTCTAAAAAATGTGTATCTCTCCTAACTGTACAACCTCTGAAAATTTCAAAAAGAAAAGTTTTAGAAAACTTTTTTAATGGTTAACCCCTGTGTGATAGTTAATTTTACCCCATTTCCAAACATTAATATTTTCTAAACTTTGAAGATAATTAATGGTATCTTATTTTGCAAACACTTACCTTTCTTAGGAACATAGGAAAAATAGAGACAGTTAGAAGCCACAAGGGCATATCGAGACTGTCCCAGTCCAAACAAATAATAACTATCAATACTAATACATGCACAAAAGACTAGGTCTGTCCTATCCCTAGTTGTCAGTTTACTCATGCAAAGATAAAAAATAAAACTAAGGCCAGTTATACATGCAATATTCAATGAACCATCACCCACTACAAAAAATAAGCTGCCTATTAGGCTTAGTCATAGGTTGATCTAAAATAAATATACCCACCAATTTGGCTTAGTCAAGTTATTCTATATAATACCTAAACTATCCATATATCTATCTAGCCCCTTTTTAAATTTGACAAGAGAATCACAATCAACAATCTCTTGTGGCAAGTCATTCCAAAAATTAACAACTCTATTACTGAAAGAGTTGAGTTGGATTTTTTTGTAATATGTTTTTTTTTTTGGGGGGGGAGCACTTTGGAAACACAAATATTGGCCAAATCTTTAATAAAAAAAAAAAAAAAAAAAAAAAAAAAAGGGGGGCAAATTTTTTGAATTGTAAGTTACCATTTAAATTTTATTCGAAACTTTGAAAGATAATAAATAAATACCAAAATGGAGTTTCAACTTTTGGTGGCAATTTTAAATTAACCACACTTTATAGTATAATGATATGCAACTTGCATGGACAGCTAGGTCCCCAAGATCATTTGCTCGACTGATACAACAAAAGCGATGGCCTTTTCATGTCTAGACCCAAGGGTACTATTGGTAATACTTTAGTATAGGGGGCCCGTTTTTTTTTTCCTTCTCAGCTTAACTACGAAAAGGAAATATAATTTTTTTTTTTTAAAAAAAAAAAAAAAAAAAAAAAAAAAAAAAAAAAAAAAAAAAAAAAAAAAAAAAATTAAAAAATATATATATATATATATATATATATATATATATATATATATATATATATATATATATATATATATATATATATATATATATATATAGAGAGAGAGAGAGAGAGAGAGAGAGAGAGAGAGAGAGAGAGAGATAGGAATATTAGTGAAAATATTATGACCACTCACGGGTCGGGGGGTACGGGGGGCTGAGCCCCCCGTAGACAAACGTTCGTGTGCCATGCATTTGTAACTTCTATTATAATAATATGCATTATTGCAGTACAGCAATGACACCGTAAATGCATGACACACGATCATTTGTCTACGGGGGGCTCTGCCCCCGTACCCCCCGACCCGTGAGTGGTGGTCATAATATTTTCACTTATATTACTATCTCTCTCTCTCTCTCTCTCTCTCTCTCTCTCTATATATATATATATATATATATATATATATATATATATATATATATATATATATATATATATATATATATATATATATATATATATATATATATATATATATATATATATATTTTTAATTTAAGTGTTTTGGTAATTTTTTTCTTACAAAATAGTTTGCCGTTCGTCGA
>SEYY01021949.1:65000-67500 GCA_009176605.1 Armadillidium nasatum
TTTTTTTTTTTGAAATTTTACCCTTTTTTAATTGAATGGCGGTGCCAAACCACTTTTTAGAATGAGCTGAAAATTGGACTATTTATTCAAAATTAAATGGGATACAAAAGTCTCTTAATAGACTTTTGTTCCCAGAGTTATAGGAAAAATGTTATAAGCCAAAAACTGACCAACTATAGAAAAAAAAATTTTTTTTGAACTAAAAAAAAACTTTTTCAGACAAAAATTTTTTAAAAAAAATACAACTATGACATTTCCTATTTTTGGTGTTGTATAGAGGAGGGGTGGGGCTACAAATTCCTCTATGTACTTTATTCGATGACATTCGTTGGTTTTGAGATATAGCCTTCAAAAAGGTCCATTTTTGGCCAAATTTCAAAAATTCCCAAAGTTTGAGAGGCTATATCTCGCTTCAAACAAAGAGCATTTAAATATGCACTAAATAAATATTGTTGCCCTGTCCTCTTCTAAACAATATTCACAAATAAAAAAAAATAGTAGGTAGCGTTTTTTATAAATAATTTTTTCCTCCAGAAGGGTACGATTTTTGCAAATTTTTTTTTCAAGTGCTTATATAACTTTTTCTAGACGTGATATCAAAAACCTATTCCCACCAATGCAAGAAATTGGGCAAAGATATTCAGCTAAATTTTCAGCTCATGTGGACCAGTGGTTTGATCCAGTTATTCATTTTTAGCAACTTTTGGGTCCAAATAAGTTTCAAACCGTTATAGACTCAAAAAAATGCTCGAAATCAACTCAGAACTTCGTGAAAAAATTCACATACTTTGAAAATTTCAGCTCAATCAGTCAAATAATAATAATAAAAAAAATTCAAACAAAATATAAGAAAATTAAGATTTTTTTCTTTTCTGTTTCTTTTGACCGCTCCTTTTCTGCTAGTGCATGTTCATCTTTGTGTTTTGATTTTAGATACTCCAAAAAGATTTGGTTGAAATTTTTTTTACTTGTAGCACCCGGAGGTTCTCTTCTAATTTTCTGACTGCAGATGTTAACATTTAGCTATTTCGAGCCTATCCTGAAACATTGTAAAGTATTCAAATACTGCAGAAGCTGATCTTTTAGCCATATTGACTGAAAGTATAAACAAAATAATAATTTTTAAATAATGTAGCTAAATGATACAAGTTTGATACATGGCAATAAAATAACAATGATATGTATAAATACAGGTTAAATTGATAATTTTATATCTTACATTTTTTCAAACTTTACCTTAGGGTCTTACCTTACCTTACCTGTTGAATCACTATTATGAATTAGAATATTTTTTTTTTTTTAATTTTTGTACTTTTTTTAAACTTTAACTATACAAAACTGTAATTTTTTTTTTTTTTTTTTGGAGAAAATGAATATAATCATTAATTTAAGTGAATGTTGGCTATTCTACTCCTTCCTTACAATTAAATAAACCTTATATCTAATTTTCTTAACCTTAAATTTCAGTGCTTTTGACCTCTTTACAAATTTTAGAAAACCCCGGCCAGAACCCCGGCCCCGGCCCCGGCCCCGGCCAAATTTGGGTGACCCCGGCCCCGGCCCCGGCCCCGGCCAAATTCCAACCCCGGTCGGTTCCTATATATATATATATATATATATATATTATATAATATATATATATATATATATATATATATATATATATATATATATATATATTGCAGGAAAATTAAGAAGACTTTTCAGCACTGGGCTTGAACCACTGACTGTCAATTGAAAATGAAAATCATCAAACCCCGACATTTTACCACTGATCCATCCTCAAAGACAAAATCTTTGATTCAGAAATAATTTTTAAGGCAACAGACTCCCTGAGTTTTCACTAAATTATTCGCCCATGTATGGAGTATGCATCTCATATCAGTGGTGGTTCTACATACACACACACCCACACACATACACACTCAACTTCTTCATATGGTGGAATCTAGGGTTTTTCGACTTGTCATCTCTTCTACTCTCTCCAATCTTTTTCAAGCTGCCGATTTATTGCACTGATTAAAAGACTTATCAAAAGAGGGTCGGACGTTCAAGTAACCATGTAACTGAAACTGAGAATTGTTTGTCAGCGTATTGTTGGATGAAAATAAAACAAAATTTTTTTTTTTTCAGGAATTTTTAGATTAAAATTATCTTTTCGTTTTCTATAAGATTTATCCTTTTAATAATAATAATAATAATATATATATATATATATATATATATATATATATATATATATATATATATATATATATATATATATATATATATATATATATATATATATATATATATATATATACCGTGGCACAAACGATAGAGGGATTGACTTAGGTGTTTGAGGGCGCCGGTTCGATCCCACTTGGGGATCCAATAGATAAAATCTATCTTGAAAAGTCCCTTTCCTAGAGTAGGACAATGCCCATGAGATGTGAGTGAACTTAATAATAATAATAATAATAATAATAATAATAATAATAATAATAAAAATAATAAA
>SEYY01021950.1:5000-7500 GCA_009176605.1 Armadillidium nasatum
TTTCCGTCTTTCCCTCTAATTTCTGGTTGAGGGGTTTGGTAGGCTACTGGCCTTTGCCCACCAGAGGTGAGATATAATATATATATATATATATATATATATATATATATATATATATATATATATATATATATATATATATATATATATATATATATATATATATATATATATATATATATAAAGAGAGCAAACACGATAAAGGCGTGTCTGTCGGAAAGCGAATGGGAGTCTCTGATTGGTGCGTTTGAATTTGAATTTGAGTTAAGTTTGTTTCAACAGTTTTAACGATCTCCTTTGCTCTTTTCTTTACATTTTTTAAATCTTTGTTTGTTTTTGTTATTTATTTTTTTTTTTGTTTCTTTATTGATTTTTAATATATATTTTATTTACTGTTTAGCTTCAATTGCCACCTTGGGCAAAGGGTTAAAACCTTTATATATATATATATATATATATATATATATATATATATATATATATATATATATATATATATATATATATATATATATATATATATATATATATATATATATATATATATATATATATATATATATATATATATATATATATATATATATATATATATATATATATATATATATATATATATATATATATATATATATATATATATATATATATATATATATATATATATATATATGCAGAGTTGGCATAATGAAAATCAAATTAAATAAATCAGTTGATTTTTTACGTGATTTTCTTTTTAAAAACATTATTTTTTTATTTTTTTATTTTTTTTTTAAAAATAAAAAAATGAAAAAAAAAACGTCACTGTCTTCATATTTTTAAGTTCCAAAATATTATAAAAGAACAAACAAAAAAAAAAAAAAAAAAAAAAAAAAAAATTAATATTAAAAAATTAAAAAAAAAAAAAAAAAAAAAAAAAAAAAAAAAAAAAAAATTTTTTTTTATTTTATTTTTTATTTTTTTTATCTAAATTATCGAAACCTGCAACACTGTTTTACTTTTGAATTCTGCTTTGAATTCTGTTAAATTTATTAATTTTAAAATTTTAGTAGAAATATTTTTTTTAAAAAATTTAAATAATTATTTATCAAATTTTTTTTTTTATTTTTTTTTTTTGGTAAGCTGTATTAGTAAGACCGTGATGCAACAACCCTTATTAATCACAAATTTCATTTAATTAAAAAAATAAATATAATCTATCTTTTAAAAAAAAAAAAAAAAAAAAAAAAAAAAAAAAAAAAAAAAAAAAAAGAAAAAAAAAAAAAAAAAAAAAAAAAAAAGGAACAAATAAGAATAAGAAGCTTTAGGGTTTAAATGCGATAGCATCAACCACAAAATCCCCCCCCCCCCCCAAGATGAATTTTTTTATTTTGATAATTGATTTAATCGGACCAATTACTTACATTTAATATTCTATTCAAATCTCTAACTGTCTCTATTTATTTATTTTCTAATTATAGAATTTTTTTTTTTTTTAATTTTAGTCAAAATTTAAGTACTGAGAGTTCCAACGCTAAAAATAATACATTTATTTTAATTAAAATAATAAAAATTAATAAAAAAAAAAAAAAAAAATATATATATATATATATATATATATATATATATATATATATATATATATATATATATATATATATATATTATAATATATATATATATATAATAATAAGTGTGTATGTGTGCGTCTGTCTGTGCGTGTGGGTGTGTGTATGTTGGTGTGGTGTTGTGTGTACATGTGTTGGAGTGATTATGCTTTCGTATTTGTACTCATAAAATAGGAAAAAATATATATATTTTCATATATTTTTTATTATATTTTAAACATACATATATTTAACAATAATTAAGCACATTTTCAATAATAATAATAATAATAACAATAATAATAATAATAGTAATAATTTTAATGTTAATAATCATAATTAATGACAATAATAATAATAGTAATAAAATTAAAAAAATAATAATAAATAATAATAAAAAAAATAATAATAATAATAATAATAATAATAATAATAATAATAATAATAATAATAATAATAATAATAATAATAATAATAATAAACAATAATAATAATAATAATAATAATAATAATAATAATAATAATAACAGCAATAATGTTAAGAATAACAGTAATAATAATAATAATAATAATAATAATAATAATAGCAATGATAATAATAATAACAAAAATTATGCCAGTAAACATAATAATTATAATAATTATAATAACAATAAAAATAATAATAATAATAATGACGATAATAATAATAACTAATACTAATAATAGCAACAATTATAATATAATATTAATAACTATAACAATAAAGATTATATAATGATAACGTCGTTAATAGCGATAATAATAATAACAATAATAACTAATAATAATAATAATAATAATAATAATAATAATAATAATAATAATAATAATAAAATTATTTGTAACATTTTTAATTATTATAATAGTTATTATTATTAATATTAATATTAATA
>SEYY01021950.1:12500-15000 GCA_009176605.1 Armadillidium nasatum
TATATATATATATATATATCCATAGGAGGGTGCTTGGAACCCCTACTGGGGCTACAGGGGATCCTTCCCGGGGTGTCAAGGAACGCCAAAATGGGCACAACAACTATTACGACGAAATTTTCGTCCTGTCAGTGGGATCTTTCGGGAAGATCCCACGACTGATACCGCTGGCTGGGCCAGGCCTATCGCGGATGCCCGGAGATTTTGATTCCACCTGCAGTGGCAAGAGCACTTCTGCTGATGAACTAATTAACGCACTGAAGTGATTCGAGAGCTAAGCGCAAAAGAGAAACCGCTCCACATTTCTCTACTCCGACCAGGCCTCGAGCACTGGACCTCTCGCTTGCTGGGCGAGTGCTCGATCGACTGAGCTACAGGAACCGCTATATATATATATATATATATATATATATATATATATATATATATATATATAATATATATATATATATATATATATATATATATATATATATATATATATATATATATATATATATATATATATATATATAATATATATATAATATATAATATATATATATATATATATATATATATATAATATATATTAATATAGATAGATAGATAGATAGATAGATAGATAGATAGATAGATAGATAGATAAATAGATAAATAGATAGATAGATAGATAGATAAATAGGTAGATAGGTAGATGGAAGGTTAAATAGTAAATGTATAATTGCGAATTCATTGCTAGAAAATACATAGATAAATAGATATATTGATGGATTGGTTGAAAGATACATAAATAGATAGATATATTTATATATTGCTATATAGATATGTAAATAGATTAGTATGTAAGCATGTAGATGGGAAGGGAGATAGATAGATAGTTAATAAATAAATAACATTCAATCTGCTGTTATAAATATAACGAGAAATTAATTTAAAAAAATTACCATTAATAATAAAAATAAAAAAAAACACAATTAATAAATTAAAATTATATTAAAATTAACATATTAAAATTAAAAAAAAATAATTTTTTTTCTAACTTATTTTAAAATCAAAAGAAAATAATTGTACCTAATTTATATTGAAATTAAAGGAAATTTTTTCTAACATCATGAAATTAAAAGAAAATAATTTTTTCTAACTTTATATTAAAATTAAAAAAAAGAATTTTTCCTAACTTATATTAAAATTAAAAGAAAATAATTTTTCTAACAAATTAAAATTAAAAGAAAAGTTTTTCTAACTTATTTTAAAATTAAAAGAAAATAATTTTTCTAACATTAAAATTAAAAAAAAAATAATTTTTTCTAGCATATTAAAATAAAAAGAAAATAATTTTCCCAACATATTAAAATTAAAAGAAAATAATTTTTTTGTAACATATTAAAATTTAAAGAAAATAAAATTTTCTGAATATTAAAATTAAAAAAATAAAACAAAAATTTTTTAAAAAATTAAAATTAAAAAAAAAAATAATTTTTTAACATTAAAATTAAAAGAAAATTATATTCCTAATATATTAAAATTAAAAGGAAAAACTTTTTTCCTAACTTATATTAAAATTAAAAGAAAATAATTTTTTCTAACTTATATTAAAATTAAAAGAAAATAACATTTCCTAAAATATTAAAATTAAAAAAAATTTTTACCTAACATATATTAAAATTAAAAAGAAAATAATTTTTTTCTAACCATTTCTCTTACCATCATCTCTTGTCCAGTATTGAATAGATTTGGGCGATGCCTCTACGTTGCATTTTAGCAAAGCTGTTGACCCTTTTGGAATGCCAATTAGCTGGTCTGGCACATGGACAACCGGTGCAACTGCCAGAGTGCCAGAGTGTTAATTATTAGAATTTGGGGATAGGGAATTTGGAGTATTTGATATTGGATATTTATTTGAAGGAAAAGGGGAGTATTGTTGGAGTATTGTTTAAAAATTATTGATGCATAAGTTAAAAATTTAATGTAAATTTTATATATATATATATATATATATATATATATATATATATATATATATATATATATATATATATATATATATATATATATATATATATATATATATATATATATATATATATATATTATATAATAAAAAATTATAAAAAAAATAAAAATAAAATAATAAATAATAATAATAATAATAATAATAATAATAATAATAATAATAATAATATAATAATAAATAATAATATAATAATAATAATAATAATATAATAAATAATAAATAATAATAATAATAATAATAATAATAATAATAATAATAATAATAATAACAATAATAATAATAAAATAATAATAATAATAATAATAATAATAATAATAATAATAATAATAATAATAATAATAATAATAATAATAATAATAATAATAATAATAATAATAATAAAATTTGCTTTTGAATACTCACAATGGACTTCTACCATTATTCTTTTGCTAACAATTGGTGGGACAGCATTGTTGGCCATGCATAAGTATGGGCCCATGTCAGATCTTGTAATGTGGGTCAGAT
>SEYY01021950.1:45000-47500 GCA_009176605.1 Armadillidium nasatum
TCTCCAAGTTAAAAAAAAATGCAATAAAAAATAATTTAAAAAAAATTATAAACATTATATTTCAAATTATAAAACAAAAGGCTTAAAATTTTTAATATAAAGATATTAATACACGATATACATATTACATACATCTACATACATTAATATGTACTTTATTATTTGTATGTAAAGCCGTTTTTTTAATTTTGCAGAATACAATAGCAAAAACCGCTAAAGAAGTACCCCACAAAACACGTTGTACTAAGCCACTCAAACTAAATCTAACATTTAGCTTTTAAAAGTAACCTCCTTTCACAAATTGGCGCAATTTTTAAATCAATCTCTAGCGGATTCCATTCTAACGGTTTTCATTTCTCTTTAGTATTAAAAAAAAAAAAAAAAAAAAAAAAAAAAAAAAAAAGATTGGGGGAAATTGAGAAATCGAAGTTGAGTTGAGGATAGGGGGTGGGGGGGAGTCAAATCTTTTATTTTTATCTTTAACTTTTTAACTTAAAAAGAATGATATATAAAGTTTTAAAATCTTTTTATATATATTTATTTTTAAAAAAAAAATGCCTAAAAAAGTTTAGAGTTAGTTGTATGGTCTGCATTTTTTTATCGTCTATTTTTATATATATACATAAATATTATTTTCCATTGAAATGATAAAATTTGAATCGGAAGTAATGGTGTGAAGTTCAAAAAATTTCGTTGATCAGTGGTTACTTATAATGGATGAGGAATATATATATATATATATATATATATATATATATATATATATATATATATATATATATATATATATATATATATATATATATATATATATATATATATATATATATATATATATATATATATATATATATATATATATATATATAATATATATATTATATATATAATATATATATATATATATATATATATATATATATATATATATATATATATATATATATATATATATATATATATATATATATATATATATATATATATATATATATATATATATATATATATATATATATATATATATATATATATATATATATATATATATATATTATATATATATATATATATATATATATATATATATATATATATATATATATATATATATATATATAAATTATATATATATATATATATATTATATCCCAGTGGGCAAAGGCAGGAGGTCTATAAGTTTCCACCGGAGTTACGAAAGTAACAAATTATGGTTGTTAAAGGCCGACATGTCCAAATACACGGCGTCATAAGAAGCTATAAGAAAGCTATACTGGCAATCAGAGACAATATTAGAAGGATTGAGATGCTTTCAAATCTCCTTGGTAAGGATAGATTTAAAAACTTTAGAAAGAACGAAGGTCAAGGAAATGGGAAGGCAGTTGGATGGTTGAGAGGGATCCCTCTTCTTCGACACAGGCTGAATGAGTGCACGTTTTCAGCAAGAAGGGAAAAAATTTTCCAAGACAGGGTGCTAGCTCGGAAGCGCAAGTTTGAGAACCACAGGAGGAATACTATCAGGACCGTACTCATTCTTTGTATTAAGCTCAGAGAGAGCAGAAATGACTTTTTAAAAGAAATTATAATTTTAGGTATAAATGAGCTGGAGTGGGTTGAAAGGGGAGAAATAGCTCCGGAATGAGTCTAAAGTTGAATCTGTGGCAAACGTTTGAGCGAAGAGTTTAGCTTAAGGTTTCAAGCAAAACAGAAGGTGTACCGTCAGAAGATACTAGAGGAGGAAAAGAGGAAGAAGCAAAATTAGAGATAACATTTTTTGGAAAATAAAGGAAAGGGAGTGTAGAAGACGAACCAAAAAGATTATTACATTTTCTATGAAAAAAAGAGTTTTTGGTATTACGGAGAATAGATTTTGCCCGATTCCGGGACGAAATATAAGTTGCGTGAGTTACTAGAGTATCAAGATGACTTTAAACCCTGAATGCAGCATCCATGCGGGGGATGGTTTATTATATTTAGTAGAAGGGAAAGAATATGGAATGTACGTCTCCATGCCAGAGAGAATCACCTCGGTAATGCGTTCTGCACACAGAGGGACCCCTCCCATGCAAGGAATAATAATCCCATTGGAAATAAAGAATATATATATATATATATATATATATATATATATATATATATATATATATTATATATATATATATATATATATATATATATATATATATATATTATATTTATACCTCCTTATCCATTATAAATAATCCCTTACTTCCTACAAAGTAGGAAGTAACGAAGTGAAATTATTTATTTCAAATAGATGAGTGATTTGAAAATAACTTTTTGAAATAATAAAATTTTAATCGGAAGAAATGGTGTGAAGTTCGAAAATTTTGCTGATTAGTGATTATATATAATTAGTGGATAAGGGAATATATATATATATATATATATATATATATATATATATATATATATATATATATATATATATATATATATATATATATATATATATATATATATATATATATATATATAT
>SEYY01021950.1:57500-65000 GCA_009176605.1 Armadillidium nasatum
TTACTTAAATAATGTTTACTAATTTAAGAAGAAGAAGAAGAAGAAGAAGAAGAAGAAGAAGAAGAAGAAGAAGAAGAAGAAGAAGAAGAAGAAGAAGAAGAAGAAGAAGAAGAAGAAGAAGAAGAAGAAGAAGAAGAAGAAGAAGAAGAAGAAGAAGAAGAAGAAGAAGAAGAAGAAGAAGAAGAAGAAGAAGAAGAAGAAGAAGAAGAAGAAGAAGAAGAAGAAGAAGAAGAAGAAGAAGAAGAAGAAGAAGAAGAAGAAGAAGAAGAAATTGTCACAGATTCTTTAAGAAATGTCACACAGAATGTTTTCATACCTTAAAATTTGTTTGTCTCGAAACCACCTTATTTTTAACTTAATACCTTTTCATTATGAGCCTACGATTTATCTCTGGTAATTCCTAACATACCGTACTCTTTAATTTGGAAGAGTCTGGTGACTTTCGTCTTGTCAATTCTACTACTCATACAACTTCTCTAATCTTTATATATATATATATATATATATATATATATATATATATATATATATATATATATATATATATATATATATATATATATATATATATATATATTGCCATTGCAATATATAATGCTCTTCTTTAACTCTCTAGTCGTAAACATCCTCCATTGAAGAGAGCTCATGATGTGCTCCTTTATGACCCCCAGACTTCATCTTTATTCTCATCCTTTAATGTATTTCAATATCTAGGACATGTCGGTCTTTAATTCGGCCCTGGTTTCAGACTTTTCCACTCTTAAGAGAACTTAGAAAGCAGTTAGTTTGTACTCTCTGGAGGTGTCATAAAAAAAAAATAAATAAAAATAAAAGTAAAAAAATAATTTAAATAAATAAATTTAAAATTAAAAGCTAAAAAAATTTTTTTTTTTTAAAAATCTTTTTAAAAATGAATAAAAATAAGAAAATAAATAATCATTCCATAAATAATAATAATAATAATAATAATAATAATAATAATAATAATAATAATAATAATAATAATAATAATAATAATAAAAATATAAAAAAAAAAAAAAAAAAAAAAAAAAAAAAAAAATTTTCAAATTTTCAAAAAAAAAAAAAAAAAAAAAAAAAAAAAAAAAAAAAAAAAAAAATTCTAAATTAAAAATTTGAAATTATAATACGTAAATATATATATATATATATATATATATATATATATATATATATATATATATATATATATATATATATATATATATATATATATATATATATATATATATATATATATATATATATATATATATATATATATATATATATATATATATATATATATATATATATATATATATATATATATATATATATATATATATATATATATATATATATATATATATATATATATATATATATATATATATATATATATATATATATATATATATATATATATATATATATATATATATATATATATATATATATCTTTATCCTTATCCTTGTTCTTTATCCTTATCTTTAACCTTTTGCTTATCCTTATCCTTATCCTTAAACTTATGTTTATCCCTATCTTTATCTTTATCCTTATCCTTATACTTATCTTTATTCATATCCTTATCCTTATCCTTATCTTTATCTTTATCCTAATCCATATCCTTATCTTTAACCTTACCCTTATTTTTATCTTTATCCTTATTCTTATCTTTATCTTTATCCTTTTTTATTTTTATCTTTATCCTTATTCTTATCTTTATCCTTATCCTTCCCTATACCAATCCTTATCCTTATCTCTATCCCTATCCCTATCCTTATCCTTATCCCTTATCCTTATCTTTACCTTTATCTTTATCTCTATCATTAACTTCATCTTCATCTCTTTTTTGCGATTTATTATACTGTAACCATTTATTGGATACAGTGTAAAGATATTAGGAAAACTGTAAAAATAATTCATATAAAATCCAGAATACATTTAAATGAAAAACATTTAAAGTTTTTTTTTTTTTTTTTTTTTTTTTTTTTTTTTTTTTTTTTTTTTTTTTTTTTTTTTTTTATTTTTTTTTTTTTTTTTTTTTTTTTTTACAACAAATGGATTTTATCAAGACATAAATTATGATGTATGTTGATGGCATAATGAAGAATATCTTTACCTTGGTGGGACCCATTATATATATATATATATATATATATATATATATATATATATATATATATATATATATATATATATATATATATATATATATATATATATATATATATATAGCAGCTCACGATGGTGCTAAATAACAAATGAAACAGTTCATATTTATGTGAAGATGCTAAATCTGACACCTTTTCGAAGTATATATATTTCCCGTGTAAAGATGCTAAATCTGGTACCATTTCGAAATGGTACCAGATTTAGCCAAAATATTTGTTTAACTTTTTCTTAAGGGTTTAAACTAACTATTACACTGCATAAATTGTCCTAACGAATCGTTGGCACAATTGTCAAAAATGTCACAGTAAATTTTTCAATAGAGGAAAGACTTGTTAAATATAAGAAAGTCGCTTCACCGATTTATTTTCAAATACGAAAATAACTGAAAAAATTTGTTGTGAGATTTTTCTGCCACTTGTCCCAACGATTCGTTAGGACAATTTTTGCAATGTACTATCGCATACTCATAAATTGCAATCTTAAATTATCACCCTTTAATAAAGGTTTTATCATCATAGGTTTGACCACCATATATCAACATAGGTTTGACTACCATGTTTCATCATAAGTTTGACCACCATATATCAACATAGGTTTGACCACCATATATCATCATAGGTTTGACCACCATATATCATCATATCATAGGTTTGACCACCATATATCATCATAGGTTTGACCACCATATATCATCAAAGGTTTGACCACCATATATCAACATAAGTTTGACCACCATATATCATCATAGGTTTGAGCAACATATATCATCATAGGTCTGACCACCATATATCATCATAGGTTTGAGCAACATATATCATCATAGGTTTGACCACCATATATCATCATAGGTTTGACCACCACATATCATCATAGGTTTTACAACCATATATCAACATAGGTTTGACCACCATGTCAGTTTGCTACATTATATCACTTGTAGCTTAAGTTTGTTTGCTGAATATTTAAAGTTAATATTTAAATTTTAACTATATAAAATAGAATAAATTTAATATCAAATTAACAAATATAAAATTAAAACAACAATTTGAAAATATAATGAAGTTGCAAATAAAAAAAATTTGTAATATATATATATATATATATATATATATATATATATATATATATATATATATATATATATATATATATATATATATATATATATATATATATTATATATATATATATATATATATATATATATATATATATATATATATATATATATATTATATATATATATATATATATATATATATATATATATATATATATATATATATATATATATATATATATAATATATATATATATATATATATATATATATATATATATATATATATATATATATATATATATATATATATATATATATATATATACAGTTCATTCTTACGGTATTGCAACTTCATTGTGCAACTTGACTCAGAGGTATTTCCATCTTTTAATCGGAACGAAATCTATCGGCCAATTTCCAAAGGCCTTCAAAAGGTAAAGCTTTTTGACAATAGCTTTGCCGAGACAATCGTCGGAGAGGAAGAAAGTTGGTGGAAGATCATTTCGCGGTAAAATAAATTTTGGCGGGAAATCAGTTCGCGGTAAAATAAATTTTGGCGGGAAATCATTTCGCGGTAAAATATTTTAGCTGGAAATCATTTGAAGTGAAAAGATTTTGGAGGGAGATCACTTTTTCCTTTTTTTTTTTGTGGGTAGAGAAAAAACTACTCATCTTTTTTCCCTTGTCTGAGAGGGAAATAGAGTTCCACCATCGGCATATGGAATTTTGAGTAATAAAAGACTAGCGGGGAAAAAATCGAATGTTTCCTATACCTTATAGTTACTGTACGAAAAATGCATTCTAACTCTAAAGTGAAATAACATTGAAAGCCAAGAGAGTTATTGTTTATGAACAATGAAAATCTATCAAAGTATTGAAGAAAAGAATTTATTCTTCTATTGTTAGAAGATTTTAAAAAGAAATCTTCGTTTCGTCTTTTGACAGTATTCGAAGAATATTATTGGAACGCTTTAATCTGGCTCCCTTTTCGCAAAATTTTTAATCTGGCTCCTTTTTGGTACGATTAAGAAGCCAATACAGACTTTCCTTCTTTTTGAATTAGTTTTTTTTTTTTTTAAATATTATTTTTTTATTCAACACATAAACAAACTTTTTACATCTTCTTTCGCGTATCTACAAAAATAAAAGAATATTTACATCAAGTAGGTTTTTTATGCATCATATGAAATATAAATAATATATATATATATATATATATATATATATATATATATATATATATATATATATATATATATATATATATATATATATATATATATATATATATATATATATATATATATATATATATATATATATATATATATATATATATATATATATATATATATATATATATATATATATATATATATATATATATATATATATATATATATATATATATATATATATATATATATATATATATATATATATATATATATATATATATATATATATATATATATATATATATATATATATATATATATATACGCTTGTGTATGTTTGTATACATATGCTTGAGCTTGTATTTGTGTGTGTAATCATTCTGGTTATTTTCAATTTCTTAAAAACAATTGAAAACAAACCTAAGGAAAGAGAAGATATATATATATTTTTTTTTATAAACTTTCCGCACCATTTTGTTTTTTTTGTTTTTTTTTGTTTCCTCTTGGTCGATTATATCCTGTGGACATTTGAAGCCTTTTAAGATTATATCCTTATTTCCAGGTAACATCTTTTTTTATATATATCCTTTCTTAAAGGATATTTGAAGGATATAAAACTAATAAAAACTTTCTTGTATTTTATAGAATTTAATTAATAGGTGATGAAAAAAAAATTTTAAGTTGTTTTGGAACAAAACAAAGAATTTTCCCTTTTAAAAGGAAGAATAATTTCGCGCCAAAAAAAATAAAAAAGGCGCGAAAGATGTTTCTTTTTGGCGGGAGTTTATGAACAATAATTTAAATTGATTTTATTTTGTGTTTGCTATATTAATTATTTATTTTAATTAAATAATTATATTTTTATGTTTGCATTCAGGTTATTATATTTTTATAAATCAAGAAATAATAAATGAATAAAGAAATAGTAAATAAATAATTAGATAATAAATTATTTATTAAAAATTAATTAAACTCAAACAAACAAATAAACAAAGAAATAAAACAATAAATGAATAATTATTAATAACTATTGATCAATAATTAATAATTACTAATAAATATTACATTAAAGGTATTAAAAATATTTACATTTAATATTATTAATTCCATTATTTAAATTAAAATAAATAATAATAAAATAAATAAAATAACATTTATTCTCATACATTTTTTTTTTATTTCAGTTTGTCTGTTTGTGTGTTTATGTTTCCTATTTTTTTTTTTTTATTCTTGTTTTTCTTTTCTTTCCTCAAGATGTTTTTACAAGCCACACTTTGAGCTCCTTTTGTGACCAAATAAAAATGTGGTCCACAAAAAAAGGGAAAAAATAGCTAAATTGGTTGATTTTGGGGAAATATTTTTGTCTATAAGAGTGAGTTTTACATACAAGCTTAAATACACACGATCATACATGTATTCATATATATATATATATATATATATATATATATATATATATATATATATATATATATATATATATATATATATATATATATATATATATATATATATATATATAATATATAGAAACGGTCACAGTTCTTCCTTTAAATCTATTAATAGTAATTTTCATCAGGGTTCTGTCCTATCCGAACACTTTTTCTATTTTTCATTAAAGACTATCTCTCTATTATCTCATCTCCTATTAACTCCACCCTTCAGTACTCCTTTCAGATTGAAAGACGTCCCTCCAAACAGCATTTAATAGACTCGAGGATGGTAGCCTTGGAGCAACTAACCTCTGATCTTTCACGTATTTCTAATTGGGGCAGAGAAAGCACGGTTGTTTTCAATGCCTGAAAAATTCAGTTTCTCCATCCTATACTCGAAACAATCTTCCACATAACTATGATATCTTCTTCGAAAACACGCAACTCAAGCCTTCATCTGTTCTTAATTTTCTCGGTGTATTTTTTTCTCGTGATCTTTCTTGGAAGGATCACATTACTTCTCTTTCTAAACAAGTTTCTAAGAGGTTGGGTGTTCTGAGGCGCCTTCATAATTTCTTTACGCCACCCCAGTTGCTTCTTCTCTATAGGGGAGTTGTTTGCTTCTGTATGGAGTATGTTTCACACATCTGGGGTGGTTCCACTCGCTCAGCTATTCTTGAGAAGGTGAAGTTTAGGGCTTTTCGTCTCATCAACTCTCCTGCTCTCACTAATTCTCCCCAATCTCTTTCTGTCCGTCGAATTGTTGCGTCACTCTCTCTATACTATCGCTATTACAAAGGCCATTGCTTTTCTGAACTCTCACGTCGAATACCTCCTACATTAATTAAGGACTCCTGTGTCACGACTTTCTACACAGTCTCATCCTTTTTCTGTCCAACTCTCTGAGCCCAGACTTAACTGCTGTACTCAATATTACATATACTCTACTGTTCAAGTCTGGAACACACTTTCTTTATCTGTATTTCCAACTTTTAAATGCCGTGTATCGGGACACTTCGGCCATTAACGACAAGAATTTCGGCGTTTTCCCAACTTTGGTGGATTTTGGTAGGTCTCTATCCTTTGTTCACCAGAAGAGATATAAAAAATATCTATCTAACTTTCTATCTATCTATCTATCTATATGTCTCTCTATCTATCTATTTATCTATCTATCTATCTATCTATCTATCTATCTATCTATCTATCTATCTATCTATCTATCTATCTATCTCTCTCTCTCTCTCTCTCTCTCTCTCTCTCTCTCTCTCTCTCTCTCTCTCTCTCTCTCTCTCTCTCTCTCTATATATCTATATATATATATATATATATATATATATATATATATATATATATATATATATATATATATATATATATATATATATATATATATATATATAATATATATAATATATATAAATATTACAGTTCACCACCACTCAGGAAGAGTCCTTTTCATGGAGGAGGTATATACAAAAGAGAAAGGTGGAAGAAGACTCACCCAGAACCCGAACCTAACTCACACCTCTCAGGTGGAAACAGACGGAAGCCTTGAAGAGAGGAAAATTAAATGCAGGAGGAAAAATAGATGATGGTAGAGAGTTCCACAGAACATAGGTGGCTGGAAAGAAGGAGTCACCACAACGG
>SEYY01021950.1:70000-77500 GCA_009176605.1 Armadillidium nasatum
GCCCAGACGAGCGGCTTCCAAAAAATAGTCCCTCATCCACCCCTTCTCCCATCACCACTTTAGAACTTTTGGCCTCAGTTGGTCATGTTTTGCCACTATGATTTTGCAGCCGGCTTGTCCGGATGCACACACTTATTTTTCATTTATTCCTGCAACATTTGCGGTCTTCAATCCAATTTCCACTTTGTGAAACATCACCTCTCTTCTTCTAGACCTCACCTCTTATTCTTGACTGAAACTCAGGTGTTTTAGCATTTTGACAGCAAACTCTACTCGTTTCCCATGGTGTGTCTATTTCAGCCAAAGGCGGTTGTTGTGCATAAGTACGCAACAATGTTGATTGTTCTCGTATCTCTAATATGGAATCTTCCGAATTTTCCTCCTTGTGGCTTAATCTCCCCTGCCATTCTACGACTAAATTCATTTGTTCTGCTAAATTATCTCCTAATTCTACTGACTATCCTAAATTCTTCGACTATCTAAGGTCTAAAATAGACAACATTCTTTCTTTTTCTCCTTTCTCTGAAATCATCATATAAGGTGATTTCAATGTTCACCACCGATAATGGCTTCTTCTAGTTCTCATGACATAGGTGATGAACGTGACTTCCATTTAGCCATTAAAAAAGACCTTGAAGAATAGATGCAGCTCCTTACTTGTATCTCTGATCGCCTTGGAGATGAACCCAACATTATAGACCTTTTTCTATTTTCTAATCCTTCTCCTTATACTGTCAAACTCTATCCACCTCTGGGTTCCTTCTATCTCCTTCTAATCTCTGTATTCTCTTCTATCTTTTCAAGTCTTCCGCAGGAACGACCCAAGTCTATTGAAATGAAACGATTGTGGCATTTTGATGCCGCAAGCTGTTCGAACTTTCGGACGTATTTCTTTGATTTATCATAGAATAATTATTGCTTCCGTAGGAGGGGTTCCACGGAGTGTGCAAAACGCATTACCAAGGTGATTCTCTCTAACATAAAGGCGTACATTCCATATTCTTTCACTTCTAGTAAACCTCACAAACCTTGTTGAACTCTTTTTACTCTCGTGCTATCCGCCGCAGGAAGACGCCTTCAGGGATTACCGTCTTCTTTACACTCCAGAAATTCACGAAACTTATATTTCATCTCTGGAATCGTGCACAATCTATTCTTCGTAACACTAAAAGATCTTTTCTCTGTAGAAAATGTAATAATTTTTCTGGTTCCTCTTCTCCACGCCTTTTCTGGCATTTGGCTAAAACGTCAACTCCAACTTTGTTTCTTCCTCTTTCCCTCCTCTAGTATTTTCTTTCAGCACAACTGCCGTTTTGTCTTCTTCTAAAGCTGAAATCCTCTCTCATACTTTTGCCTCAAATTCAACTTTAGACGATTCCGGAACTGTTTCTCCTTCTTTAACCCCCTCCAACTCAGTTATGCCTAAAATTAGAATTTCTTCTAAAAACATCATTTCTGCTCTCTTTGAGCTTAATACTAAGATACTATCCCTCCTGTGGTTCTCAAAAATTGTGCTACCCAGCTTGCACCCTGCAATGGTAAACTATTTCGTCTCCGTCTTACTATTTCAGTCTTCTCTTCTTGCTGGAAACATACGCTTATTGAGACTATACCGAAGAATGGGGATCTCTCTCAACCATCCAACTACTGTTCCAATTTCTTTGACCTCTGTTCTTCCTAAAGTTTTCGAATTTATCCTTAACAAGATTTGAAAGCATCTCGGTTCTTTTAATCTTATCTCTGATTGACAGTATGGCTTTCGTAAGAAACACTTTAATAGTGATCTTTTTTCCATTCTCTCCGACACTTGGTCATCCGCTCTTCGGCATTTCGGTGAATCCTTTGCTGTTGCGCTGGACATATCGAAAGCTTTCGATAGAGTCTGGCACAAAGCTTTGATTTCCAAACTTCCCCCTTTCGGAATTTATCCTTCTCTCTGTGATCTTCTCTCTTATTTCATTTCGGGTCGTTCTGTACCAGTTGTTGTGACAACCACCGTTCATCCTTTAAATTTATTAATAGTGGTGCTACAAAAGCTTCTGTCCTATCTCCAATACTTTTCCAATTTTTCATTAATGACATTCTCTCTATTACTTCACCACCTATTTACTCATATGCTGATGGCTTCACCTTTCATTACTCCTTTCAATTTAAAAGACGCCCCACCCAGCAGCAATTAATTGAAGATAGAATAGCAACCTTGGTGCAACTAACCTCTGATCTTTCTCCTATTTCGAGTTGAGGTAGAGAAAACATTGGCGTTTTCAATGCCTCAAAAACTCAATTTCTCCATCTCTCAACTCGACAGAACCTTCCACATAACTATTATATATTCTTCGAACACACATAACTTAGACCTTCATGGTTCTTAATATTCTCTCTGCTTCTTTTTCTAGTAATCTTTCTTGGGAAGATTACATTACTTTTCTTTCTAAACAAGCTTCTAAGAGGTCTGGTGTTCTGAGGCATCTTCGTAATTTTTTCATACCACTCGAGTTACTTGCTTTGTATCGGGGAGTTGTTCGCCCCTGTATGGAGTACGCCTCACACATCTGGGATGATTCCAATCATATATCACTCCATTAAAAGGTAGAGTCTAGGGCTTTTGATCTCATCAACTCCGGCTCTCACTAATTCTTTCTAGTCTCTTTCTGTCCGTCGAATTGCTGTGTCACTCTCTCTATATTATCGCTATTGCAATGGACATTGCTCTTCTGAACTCTCCAACATTGAGAAGAGCTCGTGTGACACGCTTCTCTACACATTGTCATCTTTCCTCTGTTCAATTCTCTGACCTCAGAGTTAACCGCTATGCTCAATCTTACATGTATGCTACTGGCAAAGTCTAGAAAACACTCTTTTGTTCGGCTTTCTCAACTTCCTTTGACTTGCGCATTTTCAAACGCCGTTAATCTGAACATGTGGTTCCTTAACGACCAGGATCTGTTATTTTCCCAACTCTGGTGGAAATTGGCAGTCCTCCTGCCTTTGCCCGCTGGAGGATATATATATATATATATATATATATATATATATATATATATATATATATATATATATATATATATATATATATATATATATATATATATATATATATATATATATATATATATATATATATATATATATATATATATATATATATATATATATATTCATACATACATACATGGGTAGAGAGACATACATACATACATACATACATACATACATACATACATACATATAATTTTATACAATATACAGTTATTATCAAATTAATATGGCACAATCAATGGTGAATAAAGTCGGCCCATATATCCAGAGAATAGAATTGTTAACAATAAACTTTGCAACCATTATAAAGTTCAAAACACATATAGAGGTCATTATCGAATGTGTGGACGAAACTTTTTTTTTTTTTATCTCCCCCCAACCCCCAACCCCCCAACTTACCCTTTCGGGACCTAACTCTCAACTCTCGGCTCCAAAACAGCTGCAAATTCCTGACATAATTCATACAACATGTGTTTAACTTCAGTTCTTATGTTCTACTTTAAAAGATTTCATAAGTAGGAAATAAGGCTTTTTTTAATAATAATAATAATAATAATAATAATAATAATAATAATAATAATTATAATAATAATAATATTATTATTATTTTTAATAAGAAATGTTATGATAATAATAATAACAATGGTATAAAAATGATATAATATTAATAATAATAATAATGGTAATAATAATAATAATAGTAATAATAATAATAATAATAACAATAAAAATGATAAGAATAATAGTAATGAAACTAACTATGGGTGTTATAGCAAGAATGAGATTGAATGTGAAAGGTAAGCAGTATGACAATATACAAAAATAAAAAATACTCAAACTAGCAAACATAAAAATTATAATTTATTAAGTTACTATTTATTTAAGATTTAAATGCATGACATTTAAATATAAAAATTTCAATTTATAAAACTAATGTCATATTTAAAAATATCTTACGTTTGGCATTTGTGCAACGTCTGACTCATCAAGTATAAAGACATCTTACGTTTGGCATTTATAAAGTGTAACTCATCAAAGTATAAAAATATCTTACGTTTTTCATTTGCTTAAAGTCTAACTCATCAAAGTATAAAAATTTCTTACGTTTTTCATTTATATAAAGTCTAACTCATCAAAGTATAAAAATATCATACGTTTTTCATTTATATAAAGTCTGACTCATCAAATTATAAAAATATCTTACGTTTGGCATTTGCGTAAAGTCTAACTCATAAAAGTATAAAAATTTCTTACGTTTGGCATTTGTGTAAAGTCTGACTCATCAATGAATAAATATACTGAGAACTCACTCTGCAATGTGAAAATATACATCAGAGTCGATTTAATTATTTTATTATTCTTAATACTATTGCATTATTCAATATTTTTAATACATACATTTTGACAACTCATTTAATGTTGCAAATAATTATTTACGTCATTTCCTACAAAAAAATAGTAATAAAATTTTTACTTTAAAAGAATATATATATATATATATATATATATATATATATATATATATATATATATATATATATATATATATATATATATATATATATATATATATATATATATATATATATATATATATATATATATATATATAGCAAAATCGTAGAATTTCGACATGTAGACGAAAGAAAGTGAAATTTATTTTCAAGTTTTTTGAGCTTCCACACCTCATGAATCAAGAGATCATTTGGAGGACCATTCTTTAAATTTAACTTGAAAGTTCACTTGGAATTTGCTATTCTTTAAAACAAAGGAAAAGAAATTTGGCTTCAAATTTTGTTTGAAATTTGCCTTTGTAGAGAATACACACACATACACACAAAACATACACACACACGGATATATATATATATATATATATATATATATATATATATATATATATATATATATATATATATATATATATATATATATATATATATATATATATATATATATATATATATATATATATATATATAGAGAGAGAGAGAAAGAAATAGGCAGAAAATGATAATATTTCGGGCATATCATTTTTTGTTATTCGAGGCGTATTTAGATTTTTACAGGCCTAGCAAACCAGTAAACTTTTGTTTTTGGTTAACATATGCTTCTACGGAAAAATTCCTTATTAAGAAATAAATTATTATTTTTATTATTATTATTATTATTATTATTATTATTATTATTATTATTATTATTATTATTATTATTATTATTATTATTATTATTATTATTATTATTATTATTATTATTATTATTATTATTATTATTATTATTATTATTATTACTACTACTACTGCTGCGATTATTTCATTATTATTATTATTATTATCATTATTATTATTATTATTATTATTATTATTATTATTATTATTATTATTATTATTATTATTATTATTATTATTATTATTATTATTTTTATTTGAAGTAAAATGGTGTGAGTGTGTTTGTGAAAGAGCGAGTATATTTAAAAAAAAAAATAAGAAATATAATATGAGAAAAAAGAAGATATGTGATATAAAGGTTTTAACCTAACCTACTCTTACATAACATAACTTATCCCTAACCTAATCTAACTTAACCTAACCTAACCTATATTTAATTTACCGTAACCTAATAAAACAGATCTTTACAAAGTGAAAACGCAAATTAAAGGAAAAAAAGAAACGAAAATATGTGGATGTTAAAAAAAAAAAAAAAAAAAAAAAAAAAAAAAAAAAAAAAAAAAAAAACTAAATCCAAATAAAGATAAATATAAATTCTAGAAGAGATAAAAATACTTTTCATTCCTTCTTTTATTATTTATTAAGGAAGAAGACGAACAACAACAACAACAACAACAACAACAACAAACAACAACAGAAAAAATAAAAAAAACTGCAAAATTAAAAAAAACAAGAAGCGCGAGTAAAACAAGAAAAAACAAGAAAGATAAGAAGAGTGAGAAGAATAAAAACAAAAACAGTAATAAAAAAAATGAAAATAAAGAAAAAGAACAAGAATAAGAAAGAGAAAAATAAATGAAGAATAAGAAAAAAAAAACAAAAAATTCAAAAATGAAAACAAAAAAAAAGAACAAGAATAAGAAAGAGAAAAATAAATGGAGAATAAGAAAAAAAAATTCAAAATGAAAACAAAGAAAAAGAATAAGAATAAGAAAGAGAAAAATAAATAGAAAATAAAAAACAAAACAAAAAAACCAAAGTGAAAATCCATTCCAACTTTCAGTAATCGGCGATCTTTTTATTTCATACTTGGAACTTTTAAGAATACGAGTTGCCAATTGGTATTTATTGTTTAAGTTGTGGAAGTTCTATGCAAATCACATCTCCATTTTCACTTGTTCTAATTTTTGCCTTCGTTTGTAAAGGAGAAGGAAAAGCATAAGAGGGGTTTTATGGCATCTTAGGGGGAAGGGGGAAGAAAGAAAGTTTAAGGGAGGATGGAGAGGGGGAATGGAAGTTTGAGGGAGGATGGGGAGGTGGGAATGGAAGTTTGAGGGAGGATGGGGAGGGGGAATGGAAGTTTGAGGGAGGATGATGACGGGAGGAATGGAAGTTTGAGGGAGGATGGGGAGGGGGGAGAGAAAGAAAGTTTAAGGGAGGAA
Source organism: Armadillidium nasatum (assembly GCA_009176605.1). Lineage (NCBI taxonomy): Eukaryota > Metazoa > Arthropoda > Malacostraca > Isopoda > Armadillidiidae > Armadillidium > Armadillidium nasatum. The sequence goes on from SEYY01021950.1 coordinate 76,650, forward strand.
GGGGAGAGGGGAGAGTGGAAGTTTGAGGGAGGATGGTGACGGGGAGGAATGGAAGTTTGAGGGAGGATGGGGAGGGTGGGAAAGGAAGTTTGAGGGAGAATGGGGAGGGGGGAAAGGAAGTTTAAGGGAGAATGGGGAGAGGGGGATTGGAAGTTTGAGAGAGGATGGGGAGGGGTATATTTTAATGAGTAATATAACCTAACCTTTGCTATTGATTTTAAAATTCATTTTATTAGAAAGTATTTCAATTATTTAATATAACATAAAAAGATTTTATATTAAAAAACTTTATATATATATATATATATATATATATATATATATATATATATATATATATATATATATATATATATATATATATATATATATATATTTTTTTTTTTTTTTTTTTTTTTTTTTTTTTTATTCTGTTATTATTATTATCATTATTATTATTATAATTATTATTATTAATTTTATTATTATTATTATTATTGTTATTATTATTATTATTATTATTATATACTATTATTATTATTATTATTATTATTAATTATTATTATTATTATCATTATTATTATTATTATAAGAGAGAAAAAAAGGCAATGCAAAGATTTAAGATTTTTCTTCAACATCACAAATAGCAGAAATAAATCTCTTCATAGATGGACTAATCCTCTTTTAAAGCCCTTCCTCCAACACCACAAAAAATCTTTACATATATATATATATATATATATATATATATATATATATATATATATATATATATATATATATATAGATATATATATATATATATATATATATATATATATATATATATATATATATATATATATATATATATATATATATATATATATATA
>SEYY01021950.1:82500-85000 GCA_009176605.1 Armadillidium nasatum
TATATATATATATATATATATATATAGGATCTTTCCGAAGATTTTTTTTAATGCTATTCACTAATTAACTTGAATACAAGATTTTGTAAACTAAATTATAGTATTTACAAAAGTAGCAATATTATTCAAATGAATGCAAAGAAAGAACATGTCTGCAAATAATTTACGCTTCACAAAGAAAAATTTTAAAAAAGTAGCTTCACAGTATATATATATATATATATATATATATATATATATATATATATATATATATATATATATATATATATATATATATATATATATATATATATATATATGATATAATGATAATAATAATAATAATAATAATAATAATAATAATAATAATAATAATAATAATAATAATAATAATAATAATAATAATAATAATAATAATAATAATAATAATAATAATAATAATAATAATAATAATGATAATAATGATTATAAATAATAATGAACAATAATGACAATAATAATAATAATAATAATAATAATAATAATAATAATAATAATAATAATAATAATAATAATAATGAAAATGATTATGAAAAAATTATAAAAATAATAATAACAATAACAATAATTATAATAATAATAATTATGAAAATAACAATAAAAATAGTAATAATAATATTACTACTACTATTATTAGTAATAATATTTTTCCGTTATGCTTTTTGTTGGTATCTTAGTTAAAATGACGTTTAAAAGGAATTTTAAAATTTTAAAATTTAAATTTAAATTTAAATTTTAAATATACATTTAAAGTTTTGTAATAAAAAGGCTTATAAAAATGCTTTATTTAGCCATTTTTAACTCTTTCTTTATTAGATTTAGACTTTTTTTCATTTTCACAGGTTAAATTAGGTAATGTTAAAATATGTTAAGTTAGGAAATGTTTTCTCATGTTAAAATGTTAAGTTAAATATGTTAAGTTAGGTAAGGTTAGGTCATGTTAAAAAATGTTAAGTTAGGTAAGGTTAGGTCATGTTAAAATATGTTAGGTTAGTATATATATGTTAGTTTATGTTAAAATATGTTAGGTAAGAAAATGGTTGGTTTATGTTAAAATATGTTAGATTTGGTAAGGTTAGATTATGCTAAAATATGTTAGGTTTGAAAATGTTAGGTCATGTTAACATGTTAAGTTAGGAAAGGTTAGGTCGGGTTAAAATATGTTAAGTTAGGTAAGGTTAGGTTATGCTAAAATATGTTAGGTAAGAAAAGGTTTGGTTATGTTAAAGTAGGTATGGTTAAATTATGTTAAAATATGTTAGGTTAGAAAATGTTATCATGTTAAAATATGTTAAGTTTGGAAAGATTAGGTCATGTTAAAATATGTTAAGTTAGGTAAGGTTAGGTCACGTTAAAATATGTTAAGTTAGGTAAGGTTAGGTCATGTTAAAATATGTTAGGTAAGGTAAGGATAGGTTATGTTAAAATATGCTAGGTTAGTAAAGATTTGTTTTATAAGATTTGTTAGGTTAGGAAAGGTGAGAATATGCTAAAATATGTTGTTAGTGAAGGTTAGGTTATGTTAAATATGCTAGGTTGGGAGTTGTTAGATCATGTTAAAATATGCTAGGTTAGGTAAGATTAACTTATGGTAAAATGTGTTAGGTTAGGTGAGGTTAGGTTAAGATAGATTAAAATAGGTTAGGTAAGGTTAGGTTAAGTTAGATAAAAATAGATTAGGTAAGTTATGCTAAAATGTTACGTTAGGTAAAGTTAGATTACGTTAAAATACGTTAAGTTAGGTAAGGTTAGGTTACTTTAAAATATGTTAGGCCAGGTAAGGTTAAGTTAAGTTAAAATATGTTAGGTTAGGTGAGATTAGGTTATGTTAAAATTTATGTAGGTTAATATAGCAGGAAAATGCTTAATAAATGATTAATTTGGCATTTTTACAATTTAAAAAAAAATTCAACTTTTTAGGCATTTACTCTAAAAATCCAAGTAAACTCATTTAATAAATCATTAATAACAATAATAATAATAATAATAATAATAATAATAATAATAATAATAATAATAATAATAATAATAATAATAATAATAATAATAATAATAACAATAATAATAATAATAATAATAATAATAATAATAATAATAATAACAATAATAATAATAATAATAATAATAATAATAATAATAATAATAATAATAATAATAATAATAATAATAATAATAATAATAATAATAATAATAATAATAATAATAATAATAATAATAATAATAATAATAATAATAATAATAATAATAATAATAATAATAATAATAATAATAATAATTACCATAAAATAACAGTATGTATAAATCTACGGATATTAAAACCAGTATTTCATTACTGACATTTATTTCACGTTTGAAAATAACAGTATGTATAAATCTACGGATATTAAAACCAGTATTTCATTACTAGCATTTATTTCATTTTTGAATACTTTTATTCATTTACCACTCTTCACTATTCATTTCGATCATCATGTCCCTT
>SEYY01021950.1:110000-115000 GCA_009176605.1 Armadillidium nasatum
ATATTCGTTATTATTATTATTATTATTTTATTATATTATTATTTTATTGTTATTATTTTATATATTATTATATTATTTATTATTAATTATTATTTAATTATTTTATTTATATATTATTATTATTTATTTATTTTATTATTAAAAATTTATTATATTATTATTATTATATTATTATTATTATTATTATTATTATTATTATTATTATTATTTTATTATTATTATTATTATTATTATTATTATTATTATTATTATTATTATTATTATTATTATTATTATTATTATTATTATGTTCGTGTTACTATTTTTTTGGAGAATTTATTATTAGGCTAGAATTATATAGCGACGCTACAGTGGCTATTTTAGTATCCACTATTGTTGTTGTTGTTGTTGTTTTTTTGTTGTTTTGTTTATGTGTTGTTGTTGTTGCTGTTGTTACAGATTTTCTGTGTTCGACGATTTTCATTACTTACTACATATCTTCATCATATTTTACTACTACTACTACTACTACTACTACTACTACTACTACTACTAATAATAATAATAATAATAATAATAATAATAATAATAATAATGTGTTATAGAATGTCATTAATATTATTTATGATATGAAAAGCCTTTCGTCAAAATATAAATATAAACTGACTTAAAATTTGTACTTTTGTGAATTTATTGCAATCTTTGTGTCAATTAAGATCAAATTTTAAGGATTTATAACACTTTATCTCTCTCTCTCTCTCTCTCTCTCTCTCTCTCTCTCTCTCTCTCTCTCTCTCTCTCTCTCTCTCTCTCTCTCTCTCTCTCTCTCTCTCTCTTTCTCTATTTCTTTCTATTGGGAGAGTTCTTTCTTTCTCTCTCTCTCTCTCTCAATTTTCTATTGGGAGAGTTTTCTCTTTCTCTCCCTTTCCCTATTTCTTTCTATTGGGAGAGTTCTTTCACTCTTTCTCTCACTTTCTCTATTTCTTTCTATTGGGAGAGTTCTTTCTTTCTCTCTCTCTATTTTTTCCTATTGGAAGAGTTTTCTTTTTCTTTCTCCTGGGAAGTTCTCTCTCTCTCTCTAACTTTTCCTTTCTTTCTCCTAGGGAGTTCTATCTCTTTCTCACTCTCTCTCTCTCTCTCTTTATTTCTCCTGAGGAATTCTCTCTCCCTCTTTTTTATTCTCCTGTGGGAGCTCTCTCTGTCTGTCTGTCTGTCTCTTCAATTTCAAAGCTCAGACTTCAAAGGCACTACCAAGTTCTAGAGGATATTCCTCTAGGAAATAACTTACTATAGGAGTTACACGGGGAACTGAACCCTGGACCTTCACAAAGCAAATCCAATTATTCACCTCTTTGGGCTACAGTAGTTAGTAGTTAATTTATCTATATTTATCTGGTGGGCAAAGACCAGAGAGCCAACGATTTATGTAAGAGTTGGAGAAATAACGGAAATTTGGTCGTTAATGGCCGACATGTCCCAATACAGGGAGTTTAAAAGTTGGCAAGTCAAAGGAAGTTGGAAAGGCGATAAAACTTGCTCCAGACTTTAAAAGTAGAGTACATGTAAGATTGAGCATAGCAGCTAAGTCTGGGGTCAGAGAGTTGTACAGAGAAAGGATGAAACTGTGTACAGAGTCAGTGTGGGACTAGCCTTTCTCAATGGAGGAGGAATGCGACGTGAGAGTTCAGAAGAACAGTGTCCTTTGTAAGAGATAGTATAGAGAGAGTGACGCAACAATTCGATGGTTAGAAAGAGATTGGAGAGAGTTATTAAGGGTAAAAGAGTTTTTATGACGAAAAGTTCTAGACTCCACCTTTTACAGAAGAAGGGCGTGTGTGGAATCACCTCAGATGGTATATATATATATATATATATATATATATATATATATATATATATATATATATATATATATATATATATATATATATATATATATATATATATATATATATATATATATATATATATATTTATATATATTATATATATATATATATATATATATATATATATATATATATGAACCGACCGGGGCCCGGTCCCGGCCCCAGCTAAAAATCAAATAAACCGGGGCTTGCCTGTCGGGGTTAAAATGGCAAATTATACTTAAGGGGACAGTCCAATTTCAAAAAAAATTTAATTATCAGTGTAAATTTTTTTCCCGGTGAAAAGGGTCAATTTCTAGCTTTTTTCAGAGTCTAAATAAAAAAAAATAATAATCACCAACCCCCAGGTAGGACAAGTCCTGTCAGTTGGAACCCTTCGAGGAAGGCCACAGGGTAGCAAGGGCCTAACGGCTACACCGCTGGTTGGCCAGACCTATCGCGGATACCGGATTATTATCCACCAGTGACAAGCATTTCACTAGTGTACTCATTAACGGCTGAGTGAGCCAGAGCTAGCGTAAATGGGAATGACTCAAATTCCCACGTCCCGACCGAGCCTCGAACCTCGGTCCTCTCGCGTGCTAAGCGAGCGCTCTGCCAACTGAGCTGAGTCTATAATTTAAAAAGTTATTTTTGGAAATTTGACCCCTTTTTCAAATGAATGGGGAAGCCAAACCACTTTTTGGAATAACCTGAAATTTGGGCTATATATTCAGAATTCTATGGGCTACAAAAGTTTTCAACAGACTTTTGTTTCCAGAGTTATAAAAAAAATGCTATAAGCCAAAAACTGACCAATTATCGAATTTTTTTTTAAATCCACCTTTCCGAAAAAAAAAAAAAAAATACAACTTAACATTTCTTATTTCTGGTGGGTGTATAGAGGAGGGATGGGGCTACAAATTCTTCTCTATACTTTATCGATGCGATTCGTTGGTTTCGAGATATAGCCTTCAAAAAAGTCAATTTTTGACCAAATTTCAAAAATTCCCAAAGTTTGAGAGGCTATATTTCGCTTCAAACAAATAGCATTTAATAATGCATTAAATAAATGTTGTAGCCCTGTCCCTCCTCTAAGCAATATCCAAAAATAAAAAAATTACAAGGTAGCGTTTTTTTTTTTTTCAAATTTTTTCCTCCAGAAGGGTACGATTTTAACAAATATTTTTTAAAGTTCTTAAAATTTTTTTTCTAGGCGTGATATCAAAAATCTGTTCTCACCAATGCAAGAAATTGGGGCTAAGATTATTCAATTAAATTTTCAGCTTATGTGGACCAGTGGTTTGATCCAGATATTAATTTTTTTCCAACTTTGGGTTCAAATAACTTTCAAACCGTTATAGACTCAGAAAAATGATCGAAATCAACTCAGAACTTTGGGTAAAAATGCATATACCCTGAAAATTTCATCTTAATCAGTCAAATAATAATAAAAAATTCAAACAAAATAAAAGAGAAATTAAGATTTTTTTCTTGTTTTTTTCAATATTTTCCTTTCCTTTTCTGCTTCTTTTGACCGCTTATTTTCAACTAGTGAATGTTCATCTTTGTGTTTTGATTTTAGATACTCCAAAAAGATTTGGTTGAAATTTTTTTACTTTTTTTACTTATTATTATTATTAATAATAATAATAATTTACTTTTACTGGAGGTTCTCATCTAATTTTCAGACTGCAGATGTTACATTTAGATATTTGGAGCCTATTCTGAAACATTGTAAAGTACTTCCATACTGCTAAAGCTTATCTTTTAGCCAAAATGACTGAAATTATAAACAAAATAATAATTTTGAAATAATGTAGCTAAATGATACAAGTTTGATACATAGCAATAAAATAACAATAATATGTATAAATACAGGTTATATTGATAATTTTATATTTTACATTTTTTCAAACTTTACCTTAATAATAATAATAATAATAATAATAATAATAATAATAATAATAATAACCTAAGTAAACCTGTTGATATCACTATTATGAATCAGAATTTTTTTTATTTTAGTTACTTTTTTAACTTGTATTATGAATCAATTTATTTATTTATTTATTTATTTTTACTTTTTTAACTTTTTACTTTTAAAATCTGTAATATTCTAATATTTTTTCGGAGAAAATGCATATAAACATTAATTTAAGTGAATGTTGGCTATTCTACTCCTTCCTTACAATTAAATAAACCTCAATTAAATTTATATCTAATTTTCTTAACCAAAAATTTCAGTGCTTTTGACCTCTTTACAAATTTTAGGCAACCCCGGCCCCGGATCCGGCAAAATTCCAGCCCCGGTCGGTCCCCTTTATATATATATATATATATATATATATATATATATATATATATATATATATATATATATATATATATATATATATATATATATATATATATATATATATATATATATATATATATATATATATATATAATATATATAAAAAACGACTTACGAACAAACCTTTAAAGAATAAAAGAATAAGCAATATATAACAGGCCTAAAAAACTATATGGAAAAAAAAATATAATTGAAAAATATCCGAAAATAAAAAAAAATACATACACTGTTATGACTTTTATTCATATAATAAAAAAGGTAAAAATTATTACATATATAATAATAAATTTAAAGACAATTTTTATTTCATTTTTTTTTTCAACTTTCACAATAATAATAATAATAATAATAATAATAATAATAATAAGGACGGTGTACAAATTAAATTATATATATAATATATATATATATATATATATATATATATATATATATATATATATATATATATATATATATATATATATAGGAGCAAAGATTTCCAGGGGATAATCAAAAAACATATGTAAATGCCTGTCAAATAATAATAATAATAACAATAATAATAATAATAATAATTTTAGAGCAACGTATCAATTACAATAAATAAGTAAACAATTCTTAACTATTTCCAAATCCTATCTTCAACACAATAATAATAATAATAATAATAATAATAATAATAATAATAATAGTAATAATAATGATAATAATAATAATAACAAATAATAATCTGCAACCAAATACCAACAATCAATCTATGCCAACACTTAACAGAACCTGTCTTTTCTTTTTCAATCACATTAATTACCATC
>SEYY01021950.1:125000-127500 GCA_009176605.1 Armadillidium nasatum
GCTTTATTATTAAAACTACTAGGCTCTAGTTCCAGTAACAGCTTAAAATTACTCTAGCTCTGGCTCTATCAAACTTAAAAATTACCTTGCTATGGTTCCGACTACATCATTTTCAATTCATTCAGCTAAAAGGTTTTCACTCATAGTACTATTTTTGGTAATCAAAGAAATAGTATAACAAAAGGTTTTAATAATTCTATGACTTTTAATTTATAAAATATTTTTGCCTGAGCTTTTTCCGGAGTTTTACTTTCTCAGAAAAATTAATTTACTTGATGCCCTTTCACAATATACACATGAAAGCGTAAAAGAAGAGAATTGTTGCACAAGCCATGTTAGTTGCACATGCCATTTCCCTTGTCGGTTATTACGTGCAATTTAAATTTATTAAAGTATGCAGGTTTATTGATACCTTTATCTATTTAGGAATATATTCCATATTGCTAGACTTGGCAAGTCCCCAGATCACCGGATAAGGATCTATAACTCGTTACATTACTAATATATATATATATATATATATATATATATATATATATATATATATATATATATATATATATATATATATATATATATATATATATATATATATATATATATATATATATATATATATATATATATAATAAGCATTCCTTTTTCAAACATTTGTCTGTATTAGATATTCTTGCAGTTCCCTTTTCTCGCGATCTTTCATGAACTGATCAAATTTTTTTTATCTCATTAAACAAGCTGCTAAGAGACTGGGTGACTGGGTGTACAAAGTCTACTTCAAAAACTTTTACACACTATCCCAACTGCTTTATTTTGTACTATAAACTAGTGATTTTGTAATATACTAGTTATTTTGTACAGAATTTGGATTATTCCACTTATAACACACTTATAGTACTAAAGATGTAATTATATGGTTTTTTTTTTTTAATCTTTAACAGGTACGAGTCCATGGGTTGTCTTAAAAACTTCCTCATTGAAATTTACTTTCGTCTCTCTCTCTCTCTCTCTCTCTCTTTAGCCATCCAACTGTTGCTTTTTTCCTTATACTATCACTATTGCAAAAGACATTGTATTTCTGATCCTTTTAGTCAAATACTTCCTTTACAAAGAACTCGTGTGGCTAGTCTTTGAACACAGTCTCATCAAGCTCTTATTCTAGGTTAAAACTCTATGATCATTCTATAGTGTACTCTGCTGGAAATATCTAAAAGTTGAAACACACTTTTATCTCCATTTTTCCACTACTATTGACTGACACTTTCAAAAGAAATATATCGATAAAATAGTAGTGTAAACAAATGTTTATTTGGTTGGCATAACTGCCCTAAAACTACAAGAAACTGAAGAACCCCCCCCCCAAGTAGACAAGAATCTATAAGGTCTGATGACAAATGTCATTGTTATTTTTATTCTACCTTTTGTTTTTGTTTGTTGTGTTAGATTTCTTCTTCACAAACACTTTCTCCTTCGATCTTGCCAATGAATTTTCTTTCTTAATTTTTTAATATATTAATCGTTAATTAAATTCCATAAGCAACTTCAGACACTTTCATATTTTTGCAATCATAATATTACTATTACTAATAATAATATTAACATGGCTAATAATAATACCTGGGTATCTAATTCAAAATATGCAATGGAACACCAATTTTCTGGAGGTGCTTGTGCTGATAATCTAGGAACTTGAACATCTTGTATAACTTGATGATGCTCCCCTGCAATAATAATAATAATAATAATAATATGATGATGATAATAATAATAATAATTTTTCATGGCTTAAGGTAGTTGTAAGTATATAAAATATATGAATAATAAGAACAATAACTAAAGTTAATAAAGTAAAATTAAATAAACAAATAAACTACTTACAAAAATGAGTATCTGCCATCAAATTCTGAGTATAGGAAAGTGTGCTCTGACCTCTCCAATTTACATGGTTCAACTGTTGTTGCTGTTGTTGTTGTTGCTGCTGCTGCTGTTGAGCTTGAAGAGGAATATGCTGCTGTTGTTGGTTTGAAGCCATTCCTGCAGGTGAAAGTGGCTGTTGTGTTTGCTGTTGAGCTGGGGAAACCTGAGCTTGAACCTGACCTTGCGTTAGCATGGACTGCTGGAGGATAACTTGTTGCTGTTGAGAACCAGCTGGTTGCAGTTCTGGTTGCTGCTGAGGCGTTTGGGATGGTGTCGATGGTGACATATGAGCAGTTTGTGACACGGTTAACTGATTCAACTGCTGCTGCTGTTGCTGCGGTGACCCAGGATCAAACGTACCTACAGTTGTGGACGAACCAGGAGATAAAACTGTATATCCATTTGATGTCGCCTGTTGTTGATGATGGGATGGTGGTGGTGACTGCTGAAGATGTGGTTGAGGAGGTAGAGGTGGTTGTGATGCTACTTGGGCTGATGAGGTTTGGGGTGGTGACAATGGACTAAGAGGGTCTAAAAAAATGGAGAAAGAAAAATTATATAAAATGAGTATGGCAGTGATAATTTG
>SEYY01021950.1:132500-141722 GCA_009176605.1 Armadillidium nasatum
AATTTATTTATTTTTCATATTGGTTAAAACAAAAAACTATCTTTGCATGTTCAAATTAAGTTCTTACCACATTTGAAGACGAATTTTTTTTTTTCATAAAATTAATAAAAAAAAATAGTTGTTGTCTGACTGTCATATTCAAACTCGCTCCTCACTATTCGGATTATGAAATAAAATCAAATTGTAGAAATGTTTAACTTTTTACGTAAATATCACATGCTGAAGTACGAAATTTCATCTATTAAAGAAAAATTTTGAAGAAAATTGTTCATTCACAAAAGTGACAATTTTTGAAGAAATAAAATTTCTTCAAAAGACATTTTGATTATCTGTGCACAGTATAAATTAGCCCCACATGATACAAAAGAATATTATGAAAAAAAATTAATGCTTAATGAGGAAATAAATTCAAAACTAAATTAAAAGAATGTAACATATTTAGTTTAAGTTGGGAAAGTCAGGAAGATCAATGTTCTACACCTCATTCTGATGTTATCAGCAAAACAAAAGAAGTAGACATTTAAAAAGTAAGCAAAACAAAAGAAGTAGACATTTAAAAGTAGACTCATTTTGCCTTTTGAGATTGTTACTATGAAATGTTGCACAAGTCCTCATCTGATGATAATGACCAAATGGAAATAACTTGGGAGGGTTTTGATATATTTTTCATAAGAAAAAAGCAAACAGGGCACCGAAGCAGCAGCTTAAAAAAAAAAAAAAAAGTTAGAAAAAGAAATTAATGATGATTTTGAGAATTACCTTTCTTTGTTTATGGAAATAAAATTAACAAAAGACGATACACCAAATGACCCTATTTGTGATGGAAAGAGAATAGGTCCAAATATCAACAAAGTTCTCTTCCTCATCAAGCAAGAAAAATACTTGCCTTCTCCTTGTTCAAAGTATTTTTAGTGAAAGAAGTTTAACAAGAGGTAGGAAACATTTACAAAGAGAAAAAGAAATCTAATTTCTCCTGAATTGAAAGATAAAACTACTTTTGGTAAAAATTTTGGTATATAAATAGATAAAGTATCAGTATCGGTAAGTATCTGTATATTTTCAGGTATCGGGTATCGGTACCTGTAAATTTTTAGGTATCGTATTGGTATCTGTAAAAATTTTGGTATCGCTCCATCCCTAATATATATATATATATATATATATATATATATATATATATATATATATATATATATATATATATATATATATATATATATATATATATATATATATATATATATATATATATTAAAGTTTTTTTTTTTTTTTTTTCAAATTTTTTTTCTAATTTTAAAATTAATTTTTTTCAAATTTTTTTCTAATTTTTTTAAAATTAAAAAATAAAAAAAAAAAAAAAAAAAAAAAAAAAAAATTTATATAATATATATATATATATATATATATATATATATATATATATATATATATATATATATATATATATATATATATATATATATATATATATATATATATATTATATTTATTTATTTATATATTATATTATAGAAAATTTTTTTTTATTATTTTGCCTCCTTTCCTGCAAGGTAATAAAAGTTCAATTTTATTATTGTAAAGTAATTAAGGCTACACAAAACTCTGGCCAGAGTCAAAGCTCTGAAGCATCAATATATATATATATATATATATATATATATATATATATATATATATATATATATATATATATATATATATATATATATATATATATATATATATATATAATAAACTAACCTGCAGCCGTCCATCAAGAGTTCTTTGAATAGTTACACACTTGGTTGGATGAGCTCCATTAGAAGTGATTGCAGTTATAAGAGAATCCAACTCCTCTCTTTTCTCCTAATAATAATAATAATAATAATAATAATAATAATAATAATAATAATAATAATAATAATTATCAATAAAACTCTTGAGATAAAATAAAGCAAAGAATACCTTTAACTTTTTGACGAGACTTTCAATTGCCCTTTTGGCAAAGCTTTCAGATTCTCCACCCTGACGATGGCATAAGAGTGAATGTACAATACTCAAACAAGCATCTGCTGAAGTCGGTGTGGATGACATCTAGAAATAAAGTAAGATGATAGAGAAATAAAAAATATATATAATTAAAATGGAGGTAAGAGTCAATTAATATATTAAATTATGGATAAATAAATAAATAAAAAAAAAAATAATAATATTTTAATTGCAAAGACAAAGAGTAGGTAAAATTAGAATAAAATCTTCTCAACGCTTAATGTATCTCTAAATAAATACCTTATATACAAAATCATATTAAATACTGGTAATTATATTATAATATTAGAAACATTTTTTTATTTTTTATTTTTTTTTTGAATATTTAGAAAATTTAGCATAAAAATTTCTATAAATTGTACATTTTATTATATCATGTTCAAGCTTATATGGCATCCTTGTATTTTACTTGAGTTTAAAAGATGATCTAAGGACAGTCTCTTAAATTTTTAGTATGTATTAAATTTTTTTTTCAAAGTGTTTTTTAGTTTTCAGAGACTTTTGTTAAAGTGTAAGGGACATTATAATAATATAATTACCAGTATTTAATATGATTTTGTATATAAGGTATTTATTTAGAGATACATTAAGCGTTGAGAAGATTTTCTAATTTTACCTAGTCTTTATCTTTGCAATTTAAATATTATTTTTCCTTTTTTTTTTATTTATTTATTTATCCATAATTTTAATATATTAATTGACTCTTACCTCCATTTCAATTATATATATTTTTTATTTCTCTATCATCTTACTTTATTTCTAGATGTCATCCACACCGACTTCAGCAGATGCTTGTTTGAGTATTGTACATTCACTCTTATGCCATCGTCAGGGTGGAGAATCTGAAAGCTTTGCCAAAAGGGCAATTGAAAGTCTTGTCAAAAAGTTAAAGGTATTCTTTGCTTTATTTTATCTCAAGAGTTTTATTGATAAATTATTATTATTATTATTATTATTATTATTATTATTATTATTATTATTATTATTATTATTATTATTAGGAGAAAAGAGAGGAGTTGGATTCTCTTATAACTGCAATCACTTCTAATGGAGCTCATCCAACCAAGTGTGTAACTATTCAAAGAACTCTTGATGGACGGCTGCAGGTTAGTTTATATATATATATATATATATATATATATATATATATATATATATATATATATATATATATATATATATATATATATATATATATATATATATATATATATATATATATATATATATATATATATATATATATATATATATATAGTATATATATACAGAGCTTTGACTCTGGCCAGAGTTTTGTGTAGCCTTAATTACTTTACAATAATAAAATTGAACTTTTATTACCTTGCAGGAAAGGAGGCAAAGTAAATAAAAATAAATTTTCTATATATAAAAAAAAAAAAAAAAAAATTCTTTATATATATATATATATATATATATATATATATATATATATATATATATATATATATATATATATATATATATATATATATATATATTATATATATTATATATATATTTATATATACTTTTTAAATTAGCAAATTTTAAAATTACCCTTTTATAACTTTTAATAAAATTAAAAATTTATTTATTTAATAATTTAAAAAAATTTTAAAAATTTTGAAAAATTAAAAAATTTTAAAAGACAGGTGGATGTGAAAATCAATTTATATATATATATATATATATATATATATATATATATATATATATATATATATATATATATATATATATATATATATATATATATATATATATATATATATATATATATATATATATAGGGATGGAGCGATACCAAAATTTTTACAGATACCGATACTGATACCAATACCTAAAAATTTACAGGTACCGATACCCGATACCTGAAAATATACGCCGATACTTACCGATACTGATACTTTATCTATTTATATACCAAAATTTTTACCAAAAGTAGTTTTATCTTTCAATTCAGGAGAAATTAGATTTCTTTTTCTCTTTGTAAATGTTTCCTACCTCTTGTTAAACTTCTTTCACTAAAAATACTTTGAACAAGGAGAAGGCAAGTATTTTTCTTGCTTGATGAGGAAGAGAACTTTGTTGATATTTGGACCTATTCTCTTTCCATCACAAATAGGGTCATTTGGTGTATCGTCTTTTGTTAATTTTATTTCCATAAACAAAGAAAGGTAATTCTCAAAATCATCATTAATTTCTTTTTCTAACTTTTTTTTTTTTTTTTTAAGCTGCTGCTTCGGTGCCCTGTTTGCTTTTTTCTTATGAAAAATATATCAAAACCCTCCCAAGTTATTTCCATTTGGTCATTATCATCAGATGAGGACTTGTGCAACATTTCATAGTAACAATCTCAAAACGCAAAATAAGTCTACTTTTAAATGTCTACTTCTTTTGTTTTGCTTACTTTTTAAATGTCTACTTCTTTTGTTTTGCTGATAACATCAGAATGAGGTGTAGAACATTGATCTTCCTGACTTTCCCAACTTAAACTAAATATGTTACATTCTTTTATTTAGTTTTGAATTTATTTCCTCATTAAGCATTAATTTTATTTCATAATATTCTTTTGTATCATGTGGGGCTAATTTATACTGTGCACAGATAATCAAAATGTCTTTTGAAGAAATTTTATTTCTTCAAAAATTGTAACTTTTGTGATGAGCAATTTTCTTCAAAATTTTCTTTAATAGATGAAATTTCGTACTTCAGCATGTGATATTTACGTAAAAAGTTAAACATTTCTACAATTTGATTTTATTTCATAATCCGAATAGTGAGGAGCGAGTTTGAATATGACAGTCAGACAACAACTATTTTTTTTTATTAATTTTATGAAAAAAAAAAATTTGTCTTCAAATGTGGTAAGAACTTAATTTGATAATTAAAAAATAGTTTTTTGTTTTAACCAATATGAAAAAAAATAAATTTCTACTTAAAAATCTGAGGAAATTATTGGTGGAAAAAAATCTGAGGAAATTATTGGTGGAAAACTTGTTCTAACACTTTGGTTGAATTTCTTACCCCCCCCCCCCAAAAAAAAAAAAAAAAAAAAAAAAAATATTCTTCACTCAAAGAAACAGATTTCTTCAATTTCACTTGGACAAACAAATATTTCAACATTGGAAGAAAGTTTAATTCTCTGTGTAGGTTTAAGACTGTTACTTGTATGCTCTCTTTCTTTTCTTTAATTCGACAAAAACGTTACTTTAATGGAAAAAAGTGTAGATTCAGGCTTTAAGTTTCAGTAATGTGCCTTTATTTAGTTTTTCATTTACCTATTTTTATTTTTTGCAAATAATTATTCTATTGAAATTCAAATTATGAGTCACTTAATTTTCCCCTTTTTATTTTTTATTTATTTACTTTATTTATTTTACTTATTTTTTTTTGTATAATTCAAAAAATAAACATAAATATACTCTCTATATATTCAGGTTGCAGGTCGCAAAGGTTTTCCACATGTGATTTATGCCAAAATATGGAGATGGCCTGATCTTCATAAGAATGAGTTAAAGCACGTCAAATATTGTCAATATGCTTTTGACCTAAAGTGCGATTCGGTGTGCGTCAACCCTTTTCACTATGAGCGAGTTGTATCACCTGGGATTGGTAAGTTTTATTTCTTATAT
This sequence comes from Armadillidium nasatum, assembly GCA_009176605.1. NCBI lineage: Eukaryota > Metazoa > Arthropoda > Malacostraca > Isopoda > Armadillidiidae > Armadillidium > Armadillidium nasatum. The sequence goes on from SEYY01021950.1 coordinate 138,164, forward strand.
CTTTTGGGTTTTATTTTTTATATAATTTTCATTTCCAAAATTTTAAATATTTAATTTCTTAGGTCTTTATTATGTTTGTATATTTTTCCTTATGCAATGGGTGATTGGAAAAAGAATAACATTCCATAATATGCAAAATTTAACTGACAAAACAGTTGTAGTATTTTCTATGACTTATCAAATGATAATAAAATGATCGAGATTACACTTGGTTTTCATATGGTCTTTGAAGTTTTGTTGTGTGGTAAAAAAAGGTAATATTCAAGTAATGTTCTCTCTTTTCCATTCACGGAGTGAATATTATTATTAATATTAATGTGATCAGGAAGAAATAAAAATTGAAAGACATCTTTTTGGTAATCATATGAGCAATTCTAAGATTGAATAGAATTTATTCACATGGCCATTACAATACGATTGTTCAAACTGCAAGAAAATGCACCCTCTCCAATTGATGTAAGAACTTGAGAAGTGTTCAGAGTACTCAAGTTCTTTAGGAACAGGATGATATTAAAAATTTTTGGACATATCAAAATTGATGAGATTATTTGGTAGCGTTCTTTCAAGCAGAATTTATTGGAACGACTGACTAATAAATTGACTTAAAAGATCATTTGTTTATATCAATTTTATATAAACGTTATGAACATATCATATGGGAATAACTATAAATTTGCTGATACATTTTGTTATATAAAACCTTTTTGTATACCATTTTGGTAATTAGGGGAAAAAAAAAAAGATATTTTGAAACTTAACTCGTCATGCTGTAAATTACTAAAGTTTACTTTTTCAGTACAACTTTTTGTTTGGGTAAAAAACAGTTTTTTATTGCCTTCTCAAATGTAAAAGTTGAATGGTATTCTTTTTTCACACAGTTCAATTATATATTAATGTTAACATCTTTTATGCAGTTATGATTTTAACATCATTTATTGAAAAGTGTATTTATTTCATTTCAACTTTTCAGTCAGTACATATGACTGAGTTTTAACCATATTTTGATGTTTAAAAGTGAATTTGATATTAATAGAAAGTGATTAATTATTTTAGTACATTATATTAAAATTAGTAGAAAAAGCCTTTCCTCATACATGGGCTAAGCCCCAAATTAAGGAGGAGGAATTTACCACTCTTTATACTCTGTCAGAATTTGATAGGACTGTATAAATATTGTATTGTATATATGTTTACTAAAGCTTTTTTGTGGTATAAGTATCTTATTGTACGATAAATAAAGATTGGTTTTCATTTAAATTTTAGATTTAACTACGTTAAGTATACAAACTGGATCACCTGCTCAGTTGGTCAAAGATGAATTTGGAATGAGGATGGAATGTGATGTACCGAGTGGGAGTAATGCTGTTGTTAGAGATTCCACCACCAGCCTTGCAGGACCTTCTGGAATGGCAACGATAAGCCATCAACCTTCACCTCAACAGGGTTCCTCTGGAAATCAGGTTCTTTATTTTTAAACTCTTATGTAATTATATTGAAGGGAAGGTCGAGGGTGTTAGTGTTAGTATATTTTATATATATATATATATATATATATATATATATATATATATATATATATATATATATATATATATATATATATATATATATATATATATATATATATATATATATATATTTTTTTTTTTTTTTTTTTTTTTTTTATTTTTTTTTTTTTTTTTTTAATTTTAATTTAAATTTTTATAAATAATTTTATTTTTAATTAAAATTATAATATATATATATATATATATATATATATATATATATATATATATATATATATATATATATATATATATATATATATATATATATATATATATATATATATATATATATATATTGAAAATAATATTGTCAGAGTTAAATTTATATTTCAAAACACTGAATTGTAATCCATTTCATATAGCTATATAATTATTGCTTGCAAAATTATTTTTCTTCTTGAATTACTTTATAATATGGTTATTGCTTAATACATTAATGTACTCAAAAGTACATTAATGAGTACATTGAGTACATTAATGTACTCAAAAGGAAACAGGAGTGAGTAGTTTTTTTTTTTGTTTTTTTTTTTTTTTTTTTGTTTTTTTTTTTTTGCTTTTTTTTTTCAATTTTTTAATTGGTAAAAATCTTTGTCTTAAATGAGCTCTTGGTAAATTTTAATAAAATTATTATTATTATTATTATTTTTTTATTTATTTATTTATTTTTGCAGTCTGGTACGCATACAGTTCTGATACCTCAGCCATCGCAACAAACAATATCCCATATGCCTGTTTCCATAAGTCAAACGTATACTCTTCTTTCTCCAGCAGGTAATATATATATATATATATATATATATATATATATATATATATTATATATATATATATATATATATATATATATATATATATATATATATATATATATTATGATGAGTGTCTGAGTCTTAGTCTAAGTTATTGCAAATTACATTTAAATAAATGTATAGTGAATTGTGACAATTTTTTTTATGTAATATAAGAAATTAAATAATTTTTATAAATATATTTTTTGTCATAAAGGGAAATTTGAGTGTTGTATGTGGATTTGACGAAGAGCACCAAGTTCTGGTTGCAGAGTTAGTCAAGGAAGTTTGTGAGTGAAGAACAATTTATTAAAATCTTTAGCTGTGAACTCGGCCTAAACGAGTTAAACTAGAGTTCCTCCCTCTGCGGAACTTGAAAATATTACTTCAAACAAGGGTGCGTGTTATTCCTGTATAGTTCTAATGATTCTGGGTGGGGGGGAATGAGGAAAATCATCAAACTTGAATAGATTTCCAAGTTTCCCAGTAGTCTCTCTATCAATCATTGTGGTATGAGGTTTAGAATTTTTTGTATGGTTGTGACCAAGAGTGTCTATAATTTCCATGATGAGACTAAAACCGCAGAGAGAGAGAGATGGGGAAAATTAGGAGGCGTTTTTAAGAAGACTTATAGAAGCTGAATTTTAAAAATTAAAATTGTAACGATTCCACCAGGAAATGCTTCTTGATTAATAAAAATAGGATTGGTAAGCTGAAATCATGAGGAAGCAAACTCTAGATGTAAAAGAGGCAGAAAATTTGGAAGTAAGAATAGTGTAGTTAAAAAAAGTAGCTAAACAGATCTTCAATGAGAAGCATCACTATAAGAAGAACATAAAAAAGTAAGATACAGAGGCCACAGGGGCCTGTCAAGACTGAGAATGAAGAATTAACATTTTCATTGACAGTTGCGTAAGCGTAAGATATATGAGCATGAGAGATTATCAATTAGTTTTTTTATTTACTTTTTTTTTTTTTTAACAACTAAATATATTTTGTTAGTTTTTCATGTACATATTCACATAGTTCATTGACAGAATATTATTATTAATTGTCACTGGTAAATATAATTTACTAACCATTGTTTAAATTTTTTTACTCTTAGGTGAGTTATGAAAAGAAATAATTGTTTTTCCACATAATTATTACTTATTAATTTCTTTTTCGGCCTATCACTAATATATATATAATATATATATATATATATATATATTTATATAT
>SEYY01021951.1:0-2500 GCA_009176605.1 Armadillidium nasatum
ACGCAACAATTCGACGGGCAGAAAGAGATTGAAGAGTTAGTAAGAGCAGGAGAGTTGATGAGACGAAATGCCCTAGACTCCACCTATATATATATATATATATATATATATATATATATATATATATATATATATATATATATATATATATATATATATATATATATATATATATATATATATATATATATATATATATATATATATATATATATATATATATATATATATATATAGATATTTGAAGAGACAGGAAAAAAAATAAATAGATAAATATTTTTTAAGGATTTAATTCATTATTTTTCATAGTACATACTACTAAAAGACAAATGCATGCCTACATACCTATGTATAAATTCATACACACAAATATATACACACACATTCATAAATTTGTCTATGCATACCTACATACATACATACATATATACATACATACATACATACATACATACATACATACATACATACATACATACATACAAGCTTGTTTCAAACTATCTATCCACAATTATCTACCAACCAATCTTTCTTGCCCGTTTATCTATCTATCATTCATTTTATAAATTTGCATTACAAATCAACTTGCCAACCGATCTTTGAATAGATGCATACTTATAAATTATAACAAAGGTTATAATGTTATAATAAAAAAATTTAATAACTTAATATTTGTATTTTAAAATTTTTAAAAATTTTTCCTAAATATTTTTATTATAATATTTCAAATAAGTACATTAAATAAAATACTATATTTAAAGTTAAAAATGTTTAATTAATGAAAATTTGAAACTGGAAAAGACACAATTGGCAACTTTTAAAAGTAGTATTTTTAAAAAAATTATATAAGATGCGATAATAAAATAAAATTATTTAAAAGTAATAAGGGAATAATAATAATACATTTTTAATTTTAAAACTTATACAGAACACAAAAATTGTATTATAAATAAAAGTATGAATTACTATAATATTGATGTAATAAATAAAAAGAGTTATTGCAGAAAACAATAAGCAACTATTTAAGACGTCACAGCTGATTTAAATTATGTTCACAGGGAATAAAAGCTTTCTTTGATTCGGAGAGAGAATTTAAAGTTTACCCCTTTCTTTACCTATATTTCTTGTATGAAAAAAAATATTTCGATCAGTTTTTTTTTTTTTACAGGGGATTGTATTGCTGCTGACTTTTTTTTTTTACTAAATCTTTCATAAAATATTTATTTAATATTTTTTTCTGCTATAGAATTGAAAATATATGTATTTATAAATGTACGTAACTATGTATTAGGCATCTATGTAGGATATAGTATGTATGTTTGTAAGTATGCGTGTTTGTATGTATAAATAAATGTATGATTATATGCATATATGAATGTATGTATGCATGCATGTATGTATGAATGTACATATGCATGTTTAAATATATGTATGCATACATGCATTTATAAATATATGTATCTATGTATTATGTATTTATGTACAATATAATACGTATGCATGTATGCATGGGTGTTTGTATGTATGTATGAAAGTATGTAAGTATGCCTATATGAATGTATGTATGTATGCATGCATGTATGTATGAATGTATAAAAGTATATATGTTTATGGGAATGTATGCACGTATTTACAAATGTATGTATCTATGTTTATGTATTTGTATAGAATATAGTGTGTATGTATGTATATGTATGTATGTATGTATGTATGTATGTATGTATGTATGTATGTATGCATATATGTATGTATGTATGTATTTATAAATGTACGTATCTATGTATTATGCATTTGTGTTGGATATAGTATGTATATATGTATATATGCATGTATTTATAAATGTACGTAACTATGCATTAGGCATCTTTGTATTATATAGTTTGTATATTTGTATGTATGCGTGTTTTTATGTAGAATGAATGTATGATTATATGCATGTATGAATGTATGTATTCATGCATGTATGTATGAATGTATGAATATATATTTATATGTATTAATGTATGTATGCATAAATGTATTTATAAATATATATGTATCTGTGTATTATGTATTTATGTAGAATATAATATGTATGCATATATGCATGGGTGTTTGTATATATGTATGAATGTATGTAAGTATGACTACATGTATGTATGTATGTATGTATGTATGCATACATACATGAATGTATGTGTGCATCTATGTATTACGTATTTGTTTAGAATATAGTATGAATATATTTATGAATTTATGTAAAAGTTAATTTGTACGTATTATTCCTTATGTATGTATACATGTATATGTGTTTGTCATATATAACCACTACTACTACTACTACTACTACTACTACTACTACTACTAATAATAATAATAATAATAATAATAATAATAATAATAATAATAATAATAATAATAATAATAATAATAATAATAATAATTCCAACAATTCCAATTCCAACAGTTTATTCAGAAAAAAGTACATTTAAAAGTTTGAACTATTACATACAAAAAGGTC
>SEYY01021951.1:12500-20000 GCA_009176605.1 Armadillidium nasatum
ATTATTATTATTATTATTATTATTATTATTATTATTATTATTATTATTATTATTATTATTTTTTTTTATTATTATATTATTATTTTTTATTATTATTATATTTTATTTTTATTATTATTATTATTATTATTATTATTATTATTCTTATAATTATATTATTTTTATTAATTAATAATTATTATTATTATTAATTATTATTATTTATTATTATTATTTATTTTTTTATTTATTATTTTTATTATTTATTTATTATTATTTTATTATTTATTAATAATTAAAAAAAAATTAATATTATTATTATTATTATTATTATTATTATTATTATATATTATTATTATTATTATTATTAACATTATATTATTATTATTATTATTATTATTATTTTATTTTTTCTATAAAATGCTAAGAATTCAAAAATTTTTTAAAACTTATTTCATTTAAAAAAAAAAAAAAATTTTTTTTTTTTTTTTTTTTTTTTTTTTTTTTTTTTCTTTTTTTTTTTGACATGCATAAAAATAATATTTAAATTTAAACCTTTTCTTCCTTTCATCTTTTTGTTTTTCTTTTTTGTTACTTTTTATTACTCTTAGTCTTTTTATTTCTCTTTCTTTTCCTCATTTGTTATTTTACTGTTTTTGATGTTCATGCTCTTTAACGCATTCTTTATCGTTTAAAAGGTTATTATTTTATTTATTTTTTCTTATAGTTCTACTTATTTAAGTGTGCTTCATTGTTCATCTTTCTATTCTTATTTTTCGCGTTCTTCTTTTCCTCCGCCATATCCTTTCTTCTTCTTGTTCATTATTATTATTATAGTTATCATTATTATTATTATTATTATTATTATTATTATTATTATTATTATTATTATTATTATTATTATTATTATTATTATTATTATTATTATTATTATTATTATTATTATTATTATTATATTATTATTATTATTATTATTATTATTAATTATTAAATTAAAAAAATTATTATTAATTAAAAATTATATTATTATTAATTAAATTATTATTATTATTATTATTATTATTATTATTATTATTATTATTATTATTATTATTATTATTATTTATTATTATTTATTATTCATTATTAAGGGCTAGCCGCCTCTATTACAATACAACTCCTTTATTTAAAAAATTTAAAATCTTGCGGTTTTTTTTTTCACTTACTCAATCTATCCCTTTTAAACAACATTATATTTAAAATAATAACGCTTGCAACTTCTTAATATCTAGCTCTCATAACAATCAAAATCGAAGAGATAGGCCCTTAAATTTGCGAAATAACTCGCATATAAATCCTCCTTTCTATCGATTAGAAAAATCTAGGCAATCAGCAAAGCTTTTTAATGAACTAACCGACAAATTTAAAAATAGGAAAAACATTGAAAGTTTTTACTCACAAAATCAAAATGAATTGTTTATATAAACCAGTACTAACTGTCTGTAATTCGATCAATGCTATTATTATTATTATTATTATTATTATTATTATTATTATTATTATTATTATTATTATTATTATTATTATTATTATTATTATTATTATTATTATTATTATTATTATGTTATTATTGTTGTTGTTGTTGTTGTTGTTATTTTTTATTTTTTTTTTTTTTTTTTATTAATTTATTATTATTATTATTATTATTATTATTAATATTATTATTATTAGCTTTTATTAATACTATTATTATTATTGCATTATCGTTACTTTTTCTTTAATTATAATACTATTACAGAAATGAGTTGTAGAATAAATATTAAAATCCTGTTCTTGTCATTATTATTTTTATTCTAAAAATTCTTATTATGACATGACATTTATTGTTAGAATTAGGTTTGTTCTAATCATTATTATTATTGCTATCTTTACTACTTTAAGTCTAATTATTAATATATTTATTATTGCTCGTTAAATTATATGCATCATATTTGTATCTTAATGGTTATTAAAATATATTGTAAAATATCACAAAATAGGTTCAATGGAAACCAATGTGTATCCCCTTTGAAACCCCTTTTCAGAGCAATGTACAGCTAACAAATTGCTAAATATTGTATTTAGTAAATAATAATGGAAATTGTAATAATAATTGTAAATATAAAATATAATAATAATAATAATAATAATAATAATATAATAATAATATAATAAATATTTTTTATTATTATTATTATTATTATTATTATTATTATTATTATTTATTATATTATTATTATTATTATTTATTATTGTTATTTAATAATAATAATAATAATATTTTATTATTTTTATTATTGCTATTATTATAATCATTATTATCATTATTATTATTATTATTATTATTATTATTATTATTATTATTATAACTAAAATTATTATTAGTATGGTTTTCATAATTTTTTATTTCTGGACATAAAATGCTTTAATTAATCAACGGTGAAGCAAACACTTATTTAAATGCAAAACAATTTCTGATATACTTTGAACTTTAAGAGCTTTTTCTCTGTTTTTAAATTAAAAAAGTTTGTGAATAATTTATTTAATAAACGATGGAAGGAAAAATTATATACACAGAGTATAAATATTTGTAATAATTAGAATATATAATAATAATAATAATAATAATAATAATAATAATAATAATAATAATAATAATAATAAATAATAATAATAATAATAATAATAAATAAAATAGAACAATAGCTATTATGAACACTAAAATAAAATTATAATAATATAATTATCAATATTTTTAATATGATTACTATTATAATAAAAATATAATTAATAATAATAAATATAATCATAATAGTAATATATTAGTAGTAATAAAAATAATAAATGTGATAAAAATAATGATAATATTAATAATTAGAATAATAATAATAATAATAAATAATAATAATAATAATAATAATAATAATAATAATAATAATAATAATAATAATGATAATAATAATAATGAAGAAGAAGAAGTAATGTTATTACCCCTATTTGGTATATAGGATGTTATGGAACATCTCATTGTACCCCGGTTTCAAATTGTTCCAAATAATTCGAACTCTATGTTTTCGTTGACTATTAAAATTTCTCGGACAAACATAGCTACGGAGAACAAAAAGAGGGGTGGAACCTTATAATAGTTCCTCAAACCCTCATCTGTCAGTAACAACTTATACGCTGACTCCCTTCAGTGGTGGTGTCGGTGCAGTACCTTAATTGAAGGCTTGTTGTGATAAATTGCAATCTTTCTTCATTAATTTCTGCAACATTCGATGTATTTATTGCAATTTTCACTAGGTTGGAAGCTGATGTCCCTCTTCTAATGCTCATCTCTTAATTTTTAACTGATATCAAAGTGGTTTAGCGTTCTGACATCAAGCCCTGCTCTGTTAGCACTTATTGATCCATTCTCAAGTTATAATCAAAGGCGGTTGCTGTGCAAATGTGAAAAAAATGTTTGCTCTCACGTGTATTATTTGGAGTCTCCCAAAATTTGTAGATTATGGCTCAGGTTCTCTTTCCAATCTGCTAAGTGGTTAATCTGTTCTGTAAAACTGTATCTTAACTCAGCTAAGTATCCAATCTTAAATTCTTCGACTACTTCAATTTCTAAATAGAGAACATTCTCTCTTCTTCACTTTTTTCGTAAAATCTTTATTCTTGGTGATTTCAATGTTCATCACTGCCATTGGCTCTCTTCTGAATTCTCAACATACTGCTGGTAAAGTCACTATTTATTTTTCTATCCAGAATAGATTGAGCTGTTGGCGTTCCTCCATACCAGTATATATGGTCGTCTTGGTATGAACTCATCATTCTTATATTACTTTTTAACTTCCAATTCTTCCCCTTATTCTTTTAAGCTCTTTCCTTTTTTGAGTTCTTCCGACAACCTTCTTTTCTGTGTATCTTGTTTTATATCACTAAGTCTTTCGCAGGGAAAACCCTCGCCATCGGAGAAGAAACGTTTACGACACAAATGTTGTTAACTCGTTAGACTTGCGGTCATACAACTTTTATTGTCCCGTTGGAATGGCGTTTCTTCATTAGGAAGCGTTCCTCAGAGTGTACAGAACGAAGAGCAAAAGCGATTATCTCTGTCATGAAGGCTTTCATTCCACATAATTTTTCCTCAATTTAACTTATCAAACCTTAAATTAACTCTGCTTTTTTTCTTACCCGTCGCAAGGACGCAGCCTTCAGGAATTACTGGGGTCTTCTAACTCCAGATACCTAAGTAGCTACCTCTCATTTCTTCCTTCATTTTGAAAGACGATCCACTAAAGAGAAATTAACATATTCTAGGAGGGTGACCCAGGGGAAACTAATTTTGATCATTCTCGAATTTCTAATTTCGGAATTGAAAACTTGGTTGCTTCCAAAATGCCTCAAAAAACTCAGTTCTTTCATCTTGCTAATCAGCATAATCTTCCTCACCACTTTAGCATTTTCTTCCCAAAACATACAACTTTATCTCTCTCTGTCTGTAATATTCTTCGTGTTTCTTTTTCTTGTGATTTTTCTTGAAAGGAATACATTATTCCTCTTTCTAATCAAGCTTAAAAGAGGTTAGATATCTTATTCGACTTCTAACTTTCTTCAAGCCATCCCAACTACCTACTCCTTATACTATGCCTCACACATCTGGAATGACACCATTCACACTGATTTCCTCGACAAGAAGTTAAAGCACAATTGAATCCTCTCAAATACTGTGTGTCTGGATACATCGACCTTTAATTTCTTCCAGGTTTTGGAACTTTCCCAAATCTGGTGGCATTTGCATGGTCTTTGATCTTTGAACATCAGAAGAGACATAAAACGATGATGGTAATAATAATAACAATAATAATTATAATAATAATAATAATAATAATAATAATAATAATAATAATAATAATAATAATAATAATAATAATAATAATAATAATAATAATAATAATAATAATAATAATAATAATAATAAAAATAATAATATCGATTACAAAATGGTGCTTTTATTAAGTAACATAATGAGAGACGAAATAAGAGATGAATTTAAGTAAAATGAATAATTAATTTAAATGAAGCCAAAAATAAAATATAAACAAAACAAAAAAAAGGAAAAAAAAAAAAAAAAAAAAAAAAAAAAAAAAAAAAAAAAAAAAATATATAAATAAATATATATAATATATATATATATATATATATATATATATATATATATATATATATATATATATATATATATATATATATATATATATATATATATATATATATATATATATAATATATACAGTACAGTTTGATAAGTAGAAAAATATATACATACATAAATAGATATATAGATAGGGAGATAGATATATAGATTCATAGATAGAAAGATAAATCGACAGATAGATAAATAGATATGTAGATACAATAATTAGAAAGTGAGAGTGTAAAGGAGAAAGAAATAAATAAAAAGAAATTACTAAATTGAATACTTTATTCATATTTTTTTTTTAGTAATTTAAATTAAGTAATTAAATTTTGAAGAAAACAATAATAATGCTACTGTAAGCGTATCTTTTTTACTATTATTATTATTATCATTATTATTATTATTATTATTATTATTATTATTATTATTATTATTATTATTATTATTATTATAACAATTATTATATTTTTTATTACTTTATTATTATTTTACTAAATTTAATATCATTAATATTATTTTTATCATCAAAATTATTAATTTTATTTTTATTATTACTATTATTATTATTTTCTTTTTCATTTTTATTATTAAAAATATTTTGATTTTTCTTCTTCTTCTTCTTCTTCTTCTTCTTCTTCTTCTTCTTCTTCTTCTTCTTCTTCTTCTTCTTCTTCTTCTTCTTCTTCTTCTTCTTCTTCTTTTCTTCTTCTTCTTCTTCTTTTCTTCTTCTTCTTCTTCTTCTTCTTCTTCTTCTTCTTCTTCTTCTTCTTCTTCTTCTTCTTCTTCTTCTTCTTCTTCTTCTTCTTCTTCTTCTTCTTCTTCTTCTTCTTCTTCTTCTTCTTCTTCTTCTTTCCTTTTATTATTATTATTATTATTATTATTATTATTATTATTATTATTATTATTATTATTATTAAATTTTTTTTATTTATTATTATTTTATTATTAATTTTATTATTTTTTATAATTTTTATTATTATTATTATTTTTATTAATTTTTATTATTAAAAATTAAAAAAAAAAAAAAAAAATTATTATTATTATTATTATTATTATTATTATTATTATTATTATTATTATTATTATTATTATTATTATTATTATTATTATTATTATTATTATTATTATTATTATTGTTATTATTATTACTTGTAGATTTGTTTTTAAATATTGTTTATGAGTCAAGTGTTTACATAATTTATCTTTATGATTTTAAAACAAAATAATTCAAAATGAACGAAGCATCATCATAATTTTCAAGTTATCCTTGAGAGGTCTTTTCTTAAATCTAGTTAAGAATAATAAATCAGACTTAATATTTAAAGTAATAATTCTTTTTGAGAGTCTTTAAACTCTAAAGTTAATAAATAAACTTTAGAGATTAAGTTATTTTAATATGCTGCTTTCGTAAATAATGTTTTGATTATCACTTGTTTAAGAGAGATTTGTGAGAAGTTTTGGATGATGAATATATTTTTCATGCAGTGTTTACTGACTTAAATATTTCAGCTTCATAATTTTTTATTATAAATGTTTCAAAAAGTCTCGTATTTTTAATAATATTCTTACATATATAAAACCATGCTTAAGATGTGTTGATTTAAATAAATTAACTACTGTAAAGCAATCTGTTAATTGAGAACATGAATGATTACTAGCAATTTTTCCTTCTTTTTCTCTAGGTAACAATGAAAGGTCTACTGAGATTACAGGCGTTATGGGGTTCAGATATTTTGGGATATTTTTATTAAAATTGGTTTTTGAAAATATAATTTCTCATATAGAAATTACATGAATAAAATTTGGCTTCGATATACAATTGAGAGAGACGGGTATTTTCGCTTTCTTTTCTAATTTCTGTATCTTTAATGGTTTAAGAGAAACACATTCCTTCACTTTTATGATAAAACATTTGAGTAACAAGCAATCTGGCCCAAATTTTCAGAAACTCCATAGAAAGGTAGAGCTGCAATATTATTGTCCAGTTCTTTGACATTTATTTATTCCTGAAAAAAAAAGTTTTGAGGTCAAATTTACAGTAAAATAAATTTGAAATATTTTATCCGAATTTTAAGATTTACTCTCTGATTCTTCTAAGAAGCCTTAACTATCATTGTGATATAAAGTTTCCAATATAGTTTATTGTTTCTGTTGAAATCGAAAGTGTTAATGCAGTTAAAAGATGATACCTTTTGAGGCGAAAAATGAGAGAGTTAAAATTTGGAATGTATTTGAGAGGAAAGTAAGAAGCAAATCTAGATCCAAAAGGGGAACAGATCTAAAATGAATGGGAAAAAGAGGAATGCAATGGT
>SEYY01021951.1:37500-42500 GCA_009176605.1 Armadillidium nasatum
GAGCTTATCCTAAAACATTGTAAAGTACTCCCATACTGCTGAAACTGATCTTTAGTCCATATTGACTGAAGGTATAAACAAAATAATAATTTTGAAATAATGTAGCTAAATGATATAATTTTGATACATAGTAATAAAATAACAATGATATGTATAAATACAGGCTATTTTGATAATTTTAACTCTTTTACATTTTTTCAAACTTTACCTTAGGATCTTACCTAGGTAAACCTCTTGAATCACTATTGTGAATCAGAAAAAAAAGTTCAAAACTTTTTGTACTTTTTTCAAATTTTTATTATACAAAATCTTTTATTTTCTGAATTTTTTTTCTGAGAAAATGCATATAATCATTAATTTAAGTGAATATTGGCTATTCTACTCCATCCTTACAATTAAATAAACCTCAATGAAATTTTCTTAACCTAAAATTTCAGTGCTTTTGACCTCTTTACAAATTTTAGGCAACCCTAACATATATATATATATATATATATATATATATATATATATATATATATATATATATATATATATATATATATATATATATATATATATATATATATTATATATAGATATATATAATCAAAGTTTAAGGATAAGTATCATCTCTTTTTTTTTTTTTTTTAAAGTGTTTAGATTTATTAAGTAAATATTTTTGTAAGATAAATACTTGAAAGCTAAATTCTGAAAATCTCATGAAAAATGAATTTCAATTTATCCTCCAGAATTTACATTGTCGGTAGATTTAACTGATTAGTTTATATATATATATATATATAATATATAATATATATATATATATATATATATATATATATATAATATATATTATATATATATATATATATATATAGAATAAGACTGATAGACATGCTGATTTTCAGATAAATTTCATAATTAAACTTAGGTAAAAATAATGCATCAAAATTGAATAAATCCAAGTAAAACTCTATTAAATAAAAAACAAAGTATCAACATTTTAAAATGTAACAACTTATATATATATATATATATATATATATATATATATATATATATATATATATATATATATATATATATATATATATATATATATATATATATATATATATATATATATATATATATATATATATATATATATATATATATATATATATATATATTATATATATATATATATATATATATATATATATATATATATATATATATATATATATATATATATATAATTTATATTTATCACATTTTTCCATAAAATTGTATTCAAAGTTAATATTAAAATCTTTTTTTAAGAATGCAGTTTCTACTCCAGTGGAGCTAATCTTTGAAAATATTTTCATTTCACCAAATTCTAATAACCAACACCTGGAATAAACGGACTTTGTTATAAAATAGAAGGGGAAAATAAAGGTTATATATATATATATATATATATATATATATATATATATATATATATATATATATATATATATATATATATATATATATATATATATATATATATTATATATTTATATTATGAATATAGATTAGGTATAATCGATAGATATCTCTCTATCAGATAGTTTTCTCTTATGAATGTATATTAGATACAACCGATAGAATTTATGTATAATTATGTGTGAATGTATGTTATATTCAACAGATATCTATCTATCTATCAATCTGATCTTTTCTATTATGAATATATATTAGACACAGTTGATAGATATCTATCTATCCGATAATTTTCTGTTACGAATGTATATTAGACACAATCGATAGATGTTTATGTATCGGATAGTTTTTATTGTGAGTATATTAGATACAACTGATTGATATCTATCTATCCAATCTTTTCTATTATGAGTACATAGATACATCTATAAATACCTATCTATCCGATAGTTTATTTTTATGAATGAATATTAGAAGCAACCGATAAATATTTATGTATCTGATACCTTTTTATTGTGAATGTATATTAGATACAACCGATAGATACTTATGTATCTAATAGTTTTCCGTTGTGAATATATATTAGATACAGTTTTCTATAATATTTGAAACAATATTTATATTATTCTTTATCTTTGTAATTTTCTTTCATTTATTTAATAACTGAGTTATGAGCATAATTTTATTAATTTAATTTTATATAATTATTTTAAAAATCTTATTCAAATTATTTCCAAAATTCTGAAAGTTTTATTTCTAAAAAAAAATTTCCGAATTATCGCTATTAAGAATTTATTATATTTTTTCTAGATAAAAAAAAAAAAAAATAAAATAAATAAAATTAAAAAAAATAAATAAATGAGTTAATTGAGATAATAATTAGAAAGTAAAGTTTAAAGATCTGCCAGAAAACAACTGGCCATTGAAATGGCAACATAGTAGAATATATATATATATATATATATATATATATATATATATATATATATATATATATATATATATATATATTATATATATATATATATATATATATATATATATATATATATATATAATATATATATATATATATATATATATATATATATATATATATATATATATATATATATAGGGGGGAGAAAGTCAAAAATTGAACAGAACCCTGAGAAAATTATTGTTCCTCAGGGCTCTGTAAAATTTTTGACTCTTTAGATTGAAAGGATGAATATTAATATATTTGAAGGATGAATAGTGCCACCTGCAACAGTTGATAAAGAAAATCAAAAGATAAAATCATTGAAAAAGACAAATACCGAAAGAAATGAGTTTGGAAATCATACCCTAATGCTGAGATTCTATAGCCACAGCAAAAGATTTACCGAAATGTCGAGGAACAGAAAATCCAGTAATTAGAGAGAATGGAACGAAAATTGATAGTGAGGAATCCTTACAAAAGCCATAAGAGATAGGATTAGAAATTGCAATGCGTTTAAAATCATTTTGTTAAGAATACATTTCAAACTTTGGAAAGAACGAATGTTAAAGGATAAGACGACAGTACCAGAGTTGAGAAATGTTCCCCATTTTCGGCATAGGTTGAAAAAGGGCATGTTTCCAGTAAGAAGAAAATGTCGAAGTAGGAAGAATGAGGAAAGATAGTTTATTAAAAGGGAAAAGTACAAAGCCCGGAACTAAAATTTTTTTGAAGAGCAATGCAACTTCAGCAGAATTATTCTTTATTTATATACTCGTATATATATATTTTATATATATATATATATTAATATATATATATATATATATATATATATATATATATATATATATATAATATATATATATATATATATATATATATATATATATATATATATATATATATATATATATATATATATATATATATATATATATATATATATATATATATATATATATATATATATATATATATATATATATATATAATATATATATATATATATATATATATATATATATATATATATATATATATATATATATATATATATATATATATATATATATATATATATATATATATATATATATAATATATATATATATATAATATATATATATATATATATATATATATGTATGTGTATGTATGTATGTATGCTTGATGTGCTTTTGATGCATGTCTGTATACATTATTCCCATAAGTTTTATTAATAATTTGAATAATATGTTACTACTTAATTGCAACTTGTTGCTCTTTTCCAGATGCATTATTGTATTTGTGAATAAAATTCTTTTCATTTGAGATGTTTGGCATATTTAAAGAAAATATTTTTATAGAATTTTTTCCCTTTCCAAAATGTTCTCTTTCCCCCCCCCCCTCCCCCTTCAAAAATTTAACGATTTATAACCTCAACGAGACGAAGGCTTTTAGAACTTAGCTCATAAAAAGTCAACTTAGTCTTAAGTAAACTTGTTTCACTCATTCTCTCTCTCTCCCTTAATCTCTTTTCCTCTCTTCTCCTTTCCACCTCAATCCCTATATCTCTGTTTGTTTTTGACTGTCTCTCTGTCTCTTCATTCCTCTCCCTCTCCCTCTCCCTCTCTCCTTTCTTTCTCTGTCTCTCTCTCAATCACAACGTCTCTCTCTGTCTATCTTTGCTCTCTCTCTCTCTCTCTCTCTCTCTCTCTCTCTCTCTCTCTCTCTCTCTCTCTCTCTCTCTCTCTCTGCATTTCTCTCCCTCTCTCCTACTGTCAGTCTGTCTGTTTCTCTTTCTCTCGATTTTTCTAACTCTCAAATTATCTATTTATCCTTATCTTTATCTGTCTATCTCTATTTCTGCATTATAGAGAGCATTATTGAGAAAGAGAGGTTTCTATATACTTATTTTTCGGTTCTATTATTTCTCAATAAAATTATTACTTGCTTTTTTTAGTTTTTTAAAATAAATAAAATGCATTTATATATATATATATATATATATATATATATATATATATATATATATATATATATATATATATATATATATATATATATATATATATATATATATATATATATATATATATATATATATATATATATATATATATATATATATATATATATATATATATATATATATATATATATATATATATATATATATATATATATATATATATATATATATATATATATATATATATATATATATATATATATATATATACGGTGAAATCAAAATCACTCCTCGATTTCAAACACATATAAAACATAGCTTTAGAGGAACATAAATATATATACACAATTGTGTCTACAGCTTTTGCAATACATAAAGTTTAATAAAGTACCTATTCATATCTCAAATATAACAATCACTCGATGTGTATCCCACCCACTATTCTGCAAACATTGATATAAAAATCCAACCTAGATTAGGCTCTATGAGGCAAATACCGAATGATTGAGTTTACAGCTGCTGTGATACGTTACTGAAAATCACTCAGTGTTGTTGGTAGTGAAAGTACAGTCATGAACAGAAGTTCGTTCCTATTAGGCTGGAAATAAATATTTATATAAAATGGAAATCATATAATATATATTATATATTATA
>SEYY01021951.1:50000-60000 GCA_009176605.1 Armadillidium nasatum
TAATTAGAAAGATCAAAGCCAGTATACTAAGAGTTTCCACATACTCATTTAATACACTGTGAACGTTTCACACCGTATATCGGTCCGTCTTCAGCCCAAACTGAAATTTAGAAATTTCATTAACTATCTATATGAAATTAAAAATAATAATAATTGCAACAAAATAAGGAAAAATAAAATAATAATATTAATATTGAAATAGAATAAATAAAAATAAAGGCTGGACTATTTTGGGAAAAAGACAATAGAAGAAGCTTGATCATTTAAAGATAGGTAATGAATTTTTACATATAAAGCTTCAAAATGCATGTTGAAGAATAGAGAAATTAGAAGAATAAAAAGGCAGAGAGAACAGGAGAGCAAAGATGAAGTTCTGTTCTAAAAGAGACTTCTCTATGCTTATCAATCCTCACTCTTAATTGTAGACCAGTTTGGCCTACATACGCCGCATTACAGTTGGCACACTTAAATAAACAAATTAATGAGGATCTGAGAAGCATTATGTGAGACTCCCTGTGTCTGAAGAAGCTTTAAATTGAGAGCGAGTTATAATTTATAAGAATAAACTGTCATTGCGGGAATGTTACTTCAAATATAGTAAGAATATTTCTGTTGAGATGAAAGTGATCCTATATACGCAAGTTTTAGGTAAATCTTTTATTTGAGTACTGTAGGAAAATGAAGGGGGTTTGAAGATATTAGTGAGACACTCGTTAATATTTTTTTCCACTTGGAACTTTGGGAATAAATGAAAATGGAAAAGTATTTTCATAAATTTCATCTGTGTGTGTTATATATATATATATATATATATATATATATATATATATATATATATATATATATATATATATATATATATATATATATATATATATATATATATATATATATATATATATATATATATATATATATATATATATATATATATATATATATATATATATATATATATATATATATATATATATATATATATATATATATATATATATATATATATATATATATATATATATATATATATATATATATATATATATATATATATATATTATATATATATATATATATATATATATATATATATATATAATATATTACGGATCACATGTCATATTTTCTCATTTTCGAATTCGGATGCGGATATAGAATTTTCGTCAAGTGCGGATGCGGATGCTGTTGCATATATTGAATTTTCAAGAGTGCGGATGCGCATGCAGATGTGGAGGTGGATGCCATCACTGAAATATATACGTATATATATATATATATATATATATATATATATATATATATATATATATATATATATATATATATATATATATATATATATATATATATATATAATTTATTTCTAGACACGAGCGCTTATTCATCCTTTGCTGAAAAAGTGAGACTCCTCTCTACCCTCTAACAATCGTCCTATTTCTTTAACCTCAGTTTTTTCCTAAAGTTTTGAATCTATCCTTAACAGGAAGGTTTGAAAACACCTTAATTCTTCTAATCTTATCAATGATCGTTTATATGGCTTTTGTGATGTATTGGTGATCTTTCTTTTCCTTTAGCCTCTTCATCCTCTACTGTACTCTTTGGTATTTTTTTTCAATTCTTTGCTGTGGCTTTAAACATTTCGGAAGCATTAGATATTGTCTGGCACATTTCTTTGATTTCAAAATTTCCCTCCTTCGGTATATTTTTTTTCTCTCTATGGCCTTCTCTTTTTTCCTTTTGAGGTCGTTCTATAGTTTCTGTTGAAACAACTACCGTTCTTCCTTTAAACCTATTAATAGTGGTGTTCCTAAGAGATCTGTCCCTTCATTACTCCTTTCCTTACTCCTTCATTACCCTTCATTACTCCTTTCATTTTGGTAGAAGCGCCACTCAACTGCAATTAACTAATGATAGGAGGGCACCTTGAAGTATCTGACATTATTCAGAATTCATTAAGAGAATGAAGAAGAAACAAGTGATCAAAATACAAACTATTAAAAAAAAAAAAAAAAAAAAAAAAAAAAAAAAAAAATGGCAACTATATCAAAAAACTAATCCGAAACAGTCAAACATATCTTTTCAAATGCTGGAAACATCTTTTAAAATATTATTTGATGTTGAGTCTAAGTAGAAGGCTCCTCTGCTATTATTATTTGATATTGAGTCCAAGTAAAAGGTTCCTCTGCTATTATTAATGTTGTCTGTAATGTTAATAATGAATGATTCTAATAATTTTCTTGAAATGTTATCTTGAACAATTGCAATTGAAGAAAAATAACTCATAATTATAAAATGATTCTCAGTTCTTCTGTAATGTGTTAACTCTGAATTCTGACCATCTATTCAAAAACTGTAGGAATGTTGTTATTTGATATCCAATCTATATTAAAAAGGACATTAAAGGAGGCGAAAAGAAAGTTTTATGCTCCAAGGAAGAAAGAATCTTTTAATATGAAGAATGTTATAGTTTATCCTGGTGATATGAATGACATTAAAGAGTTTAAAAGATATATTCCTAAAGGCGTAAATTTAGTTCAATCTGCACCTTGTACGTTAAAAAAGATTCTGAAAACTATATTAAAAGGAAAAAATAAAAATACGTGAGTTTATAAAATAAAATGTAGAAATTGTAATAAAATATATGCTGGAGAGACGACAGATTTTAATAAAGTTAAATATCAACATTTTAACAGTCTTAGAATAGATGATCAGAATTCAGCCTTAACGCATCACAGAAGAACTGAGAATCATCTTATAAGCATGAGTGATTTTTCTTTAATTGCAATTGTTCAAGATAACATTTCAAGAAAATTATTAGAATCATTAATTATTAACATTACAGACAACATTAATAATAGCAGAGGAACCTTTTACTTGGACTCAATATCAAATAATATTTTAAAAGATGTTCAGGCTTTTAAAAAGATACTTTTTCTTTTTTTTACTGTTATTAATTTTTTTTTTTTTTTTTTTTTTTTTTTTTTTTTTTTTTTTTTTTTTTTTTTTATTTTTATTTTTTGAATAGTTTGGTTTTTGCACTTGTTTCTTCATCTCTTAATCGATTCGCATTGATACATGGTTAGAGACTCTGATTTAATCAGTTGGTGCTTACGTGTGAAAGCTAGATCGTTTATGACTCTATTTTAATATTTACTTCTTAATTATTTCATGTATTCGAAATGTTTTATTATAATAGCTGCTGTTATTATTAAAAATTAATGAGTGTATGTGGGTTTTTATTAGAGTTAAATTATTTTCAAAAGTTTAGTTGTTTGTCTTAGTTGATGAACTCGTCTTATTTGTGTGGGTGTTACATAATTATTGCCTCATTGCGCAAAAGTCTCTGTTTGACACTCACATAAATGATTAGACACCGATATAAGTGATCGTAAGAATGACTAGAGGCCAATAATAATAGCAGATAGGAAGGAAAATACACGCTGGGAGAGCTAGTTGGTATTATTACTCGATATAAATAATATAGGTTAATATTAACTGGTATATCGACTATATAGTATAGTATATGAATATATATAATATATAATATAAAATATATAAGATTGGTATGTATATAAATAGGTATATATTTATAATATGTAGCGCCATAATATCAATAATTAGTAATAATTAATGTAATAGTATATAATATAATATAGTGACGAACTAGTTAGAGTAAATATATTTGATAAACGTTAGTATGGGTGCTCATAACATATATAAATGATATATACGTAGTATATACATAGGGTATAATGATAGTAATGGGGGAGAGGTAATGACCCCGGGCACGAGCACCAATGCCGCCAGAAGGGAGAAGGGAGAGAACAAAGACGAAAGGACGCCGGGGCACAGCTCGGAAGCAACCAGTGTTGAACCACAGAGGAAGTACCATTGCGACCGGAGCGCCGGAGATGAAGCGCAGAAGAGGCGAACTGACACATTCTAGAAGAAATGTCTATGGTGGCAGAATTTTGATAGTTAGAGTGATAAGGTGTGAGCGAGGTATAAGAATTTACGTACTCCGTGAATCTATCAGTACAAGGTATGATTATTAGAAGGCAAAATAAGGTATATGGTGAGCTAAAAGAGTCGCTATAGCCTATTGGGAGAAGTAGGGGAAATAATACTATAAGCAAGTGGGGCCGTGACGGTAAATAGATTATTTTAATAAGGTAGGGAATATTAAATAGATAGGTTATATAATAGCATAAATGAGATGGTGGATATATTTGTGAAGGGTGTTGTCATCTCGAATAGAATTACTTTCAAAGGTAAAGAACGGTGCATTATAAGTTTTTTAACCGGGAAGCTATGTAAGGGATTGGTTATCGTACGATATAAGGGGATAAGAGGTAGCAAGGAGAATAAGGATAATCGTCATGAGGACTCAGCTCAGAAGGCCGATGAAAAGTGAATAGCGACCGAACCAGATAAGTTGTGATATGAAGGAACGCCGAAATGCCGAGAATGGCATGGAGCCACGTAGCTATGCGGAATTTTTAATGTAGAAATAATAAGGGCAAAGTGATAGAACCAAGTATCTTGAGAAGGGG
Organism: Armadillidium nasatum; assembly: GCA_009176605.1. Taxonomy (NCBI): domain Eukaryota; kingdom Metazoa; phylum Arthropoda; class Malacostraca; order Isopoda; family Armadillidiidae; genus Armadillidium; species Armadillidium nasatum. Next base: position 54,554 of record SEYY01021951.1, read on the forward strand.
TAACAAACTTCGATAGCAGGAGAGTCGAAGGAGATGTTCTATTTATTTAGAAAGTAGTAGTGTTTCAGTCAGGGATGATGAGGACTGTTACATAATTTAGACGAGCTATAAGAGCAAGGCGACTAGTCCGCCCATGGAAGGTTCGCCTTGGCAGAAGATTTTTACATCTGCTAACTATAGGGCGATGACAGGCTTCGGCCAGGTTAGACACCCCACACTCGTGAATAGCCAGATGACAGAAGTATTACCCTTGGAGCGACATCTTGCGTATACGTTAAAATGCAGTGAAAACTGCCTACGTATAAAAGTGACTACACAACTCTCTAATTGTTATGGAAAAGATATAAACGGCATCCTTACTCGAAACGAAGAAGCGCTTACGGCGTATCGTTGCTCCCGGATGAACCAAAGTCAGGAGGAGCGCTGCACGTGCAACCTAATTTCTTTGAAATATTCTGGCTATATGGATCATCTATTTCGAAACTTATAGAATGCTGAAGAACAGTGGCATTTTCCAGAAAGTTGTTTGCTATAATTGTAAATCAAGAACTGACAAAACGTCTATACCCTGCAGAAAGAGATAGTAGGATGAGAAAATGGAATAAGAGGGTAGAAAATTATGCATGACATCTAGAGTTACTAGAAGAAGTAGAAGTTTCTATGAATTCAGTAGGATAAGTGGATCCACTCCACTTAATGGTATCATTGAGAAAGGATCATTGACCGGATAGACTGATAAGAATCAGAACGCACCAAACCAAAAATAGACGGGGGATAAGGAGTTATGAATTTTTTTTAGACTTTATTATAACTTAAACAAATAAAATGGAGAATAAGAACGTTTGGGAACACAAATATTGGCACTTTTCTATTCATTTATGCTCAGTGAGAATATATATTTATCAGGGAAGAACAAGTCATCTCAGTTAGGTGGTTACGGCCTCTCCATAGTAATACCATTCAAATGAGACGGTTATTAAATAAACCATTACAGAAACTGAGAGTGAATTATGTCAGATATAAAAGAGCAATAGAAAAATTAAAAAAAGGTTTTCTTTACTTAAAGGATAAGAGATTTAGGAGTATAAATCTGTAAAAATGTGAGTATAACTGAAAAAATAAATGATAAATTAGCAAAAGAGGGGATTTACTTCTATACCAGGTATTTTAAGACGCTTTGCAATGTTTTCTATTTATAACATTTCAAATCTAAGGAAGAAACTATTTATAAATATACTAATTAGTTATCTGCTAACAAAGCTCTGGATTGAATTAATTGGAGATTTTCCACCTGATGTTTTAAAAGAACCAGAAAACAAGACAGTAATAGGGTAAAAGGCTTAACTGTTCACTAAAACTATTTTAACTAAATAATCTACTCTCAAGTTTTATTGTATCCTTTAATTTACCTTTTCTTAAAATTTCAGATCACTTAGATTAACTAAATAACAACCATATCAGCTAGCCCCAACCCACCGTATTATAGTAAATACGTAATTTATAAAATAATATATCCATACATATATGATATAGCTAAATCCAATATGCCATATGAAAATATTATATTAGTGAATAATAAGTGACCGTGCAGTACAGGTACAAGCGGCGGCCGATGATCCTGGAGGCTATACCTATATCCATTCAATCACTCGAGTGCACTCAATCATTTAGCTAGCGCTCGCAGGCTTTCGTGGTTGGTTGGGGGAGGCTCACTGCTGGGCATGAGGGCTATGTATTATGGCAGAGCGTGCGCTTCACAGCTGTGGGTGATCAGAAGGAGTTGTGACATCAATGAAAAGGGAATTGTAGAGTGTGTGAAGATTTGTCGTCACGAACCTTTATCGTCATTGAAGAAAGACTATCGAGGTGAGAGGTTATAAGGCTAATGTCATCGCATATGTTAAATTTATGAGATATGGGATATGAGAGAGAGATGTCTAACAAGTTCTAACGTGGGCAAAATAAAGTTGATAGGAAGAGAATAGTTGAGAGTACAGAAGATATTGATAAGACGAAAAAAGTCCTTAGACTCTAACGTTCAAAGGGAGAGTCTGTTTAATGAGATGAAGCGTCACAAGATGATTGAAGATGGTCATTATACTCAGAATGATAACAGGTAGTAAAAACTTAATATATAAGAAGAGGCAAGGAGACTGTCGCCTATACTTAGTCCGCCTTATAATACTACTGGTTGGTAAATTAAGTGGTTATATAGCGAGCCTTATCGCCTCCAGAAGGTATTAATAGTAATAGACATACTATATTATATATATATTATATTATATTAAATTATATATATATATTTATAGAATATATATATATTATATAAAATAAAATATATATGATATTTTAATAATAGGTAGATTAGTAATATGAGATATCGCTTTCTTTGTGAGCAGGCAAAGCTGGAGGACGCTCTATAAAAATTTCCACAGAGTAGGAGGAAGTCGGGAACCTGTCCAATATATATATATATATATATATATATATAATATATTATAATATATATATATATATATATATATATATATATATATATATATATATATATATATATATTATATATATATATATATATATATATATATATATATAATATATAATTATATATATATGTAATCCCACGGGGGCGGATTCCAAAAATAGCCCCTCATCCACCCTTCCCCCATCACCACATGGGAGTTGGTGGCCTCCGGTGATGGGGTTGGTGCCACCAGGACTTTGGCCGCCGGCTTGTCCTGATGCACGGTCTATTTTTTCATTAATTTCTGCAACATTCGCGGTCTGCACTCTAATTTCCACTTTGTTGAACATCACCTCTCTTCTTCTAGACCTCACTTTTATTCTTGACCGAAACTCAGATGTTTGAGTGTTCTGACAGCAAATCCTACTCTGTTTCCTCCTACTGTCTCTATCCTCAATTTTCAGCCAAAGGTGGATTTTTTGCATATGTGCACAACGATATTGTCTGTTCTCTTGCCTCTAATTTGGAGTCTTCTGAATTCTTTACTTTATGGCTTAAACTTTCTTCCAACTCTACAACTAAATTCATCAGTTTATTTATCTCCTAATTCTACTGACTATCCTAAATTCTTCGACTATTTAAACTCCAAAATAGAGCACATTCTCTCTTCTTCTCCTTTCTCTGAAATCATCATATTAGGTGATTTCAATGTTCACCACCGCCAATGGCTTTCTTCTAGTTTTCATGATACAGCTGGTGAACGTGCCTTCCTTTTCGCTATCCAAAACGACCTTGAGCAGTTGGTGCAGCTCCCTACTCGTATCCCTGATCGTCTTGGAGATGAACCCAACATTCTAGACCTTTTCCTAACTTCTAATCCTTCTCCTTATACTGTTAAACTCTTTCCTCCTCTGGGTTCATCCGATCACCTTCTTATCTCTGTATCCTCTTCTATCTCTTCAAGTCTTCCGCAGGAAAGACCCCCTTCTACGAAAGGAAACGTTTGTGGCACTTCGGTGCCGCAAGCTGGTCGGACTTGCGGTCGTACTTCTTTGATTTCCCATGGAATGATTATTGCTTCCGTGGGAGGGGGTCCCTCGGAGTGTGCAGAACGCATTACGAGGTGATTCTCTCTGGCATGGAGGCGTACATTCCATTTTCTTTCCCTTCTACTAAACCTAACAAACCTTGGTTTAACTCTGCTTGTTCTCAGCTATCCGCCGCAGGGATGCTGCCTTCAGGGATTACCGTCGTCTTCAAACTCCAGAAACTCACGCTACTTATATTTCATCCCGGAATCGTGCAAAATCTATCCTTCGTAACACTAAAAACTCCTTTCTCCGTAGAAAATGCAATAATCTTTCTGGTTCCTCTTCTTCACGTTCTTTCTGGCATTTTGCAAAAAATGTCAACTCTAACTTTGCTTCTTCCTCTTTCCCTCCTTTAATAATATCTTCCGACGGCACAACTGCTGTTTTACCTTCTTCTAAAGCTGAACTCTTTGCTCAAACTTTTGCCTCTAATTCAACCTTAGACGATTCCGGAGCTATTCCTCCTCCTTCAACCCCCTCAAACTCGATTATGCCTAAAATTAGAATTTCTTCTAAAGATGTCATTTCTGCTCTCTCTGAGCTTAATACTAAGAAGGCATACGGTCCCGATGGTATTCCTCCTGTGGTTCTCAAAACTTGTGCTTCCGAGCTTGCACCCTGCCTTCGGTAAACTATTTCGTCTTTGTCTCTCTACTTCAATCCTTCCCTTCTTGCTGGAAACGTGCGCTCATTCAGCCTGTGCCGAAGAAGGGGGACCCCTCTCAACCCTCCAACTACCGTCCTATTTCTTTGACCTCCGTTCTCTCTAAAGTTTTCGAATCTATCCTTAACAGGAAAATTTGGAAACATCTCAATTCTTCTTCAAATCTTATCTCTGATCGCCAGTATGGCTTTCGTAAGAAACGCTCTACAGGTGATCTTCTTTCCCTTCTCTCTGACTCTTGGTCCTCCGCTATTCGGCATTTCGGTGAATATTTTGCTGTCGCGCTGGACATATCGAAAGCCTTCGATAGAGTCTGGCACAAAGCTTTGATTTCTAAACTTCCCTCTTTCGGTATCTATCCTTCTCTCTGTGATCTTCTCTCTAATTTCCTTTCCGGTCGTTCTATAGCAGCTGTTGTAGACGGCCACCGTTCATCCTTTAAATCTATTAACAGTGGTGTTCCTCAGGGTTCTGTACCTATCACCAACACTTTTTCTACTCTTCATTAATAACCTTCTCTCTATTACTTCATCTCCTATCCACTCCTATGCTGATGACTCCACCTTCATTACTCCTTCCATTTTGAAAAACGTCCCTCCCAACAGCAGTTGATAGACTCGAGAAGGGTAGCCTTGGAGCAACTAACCTCTGATCTTTCTCGTATTTCAAATTGGGGCAGAGAAAACATGGTTGTTTTCAATGCCTCAAAAACTCAGTTCTTCCATCTCTCTACTCGACACAATCTTCCACACAACTATGATATCTTCTTCGAAAACACACAACTCAAACCTTCATCTGTCCTTAATATTCTTGGTGTTTCTTTTTCTCGTGATCTTTCTTGGAAAGATCACATTACTTCTCTTTCTAAACAAGCTTCTAAGAGGTTATGGGTGTTCTGAGGCTCCTTCAGTATTTCTTCATCACCACCCCAGTTGCTTGCTCTGTATAGGGGTGTTGTTCGCCCCTGTATGGAGTATGCTTCGCATATCTGGGGTGGTTCCACACATACAGCTCTCTTAGAAAAGGTGGAGTCTAGGGCATTTCGTCTCATCAACTCTCCTGCTCTTACTAACTCTCTTCAATCTCTTTCTGCCCGTCGAATTGTTGCGTCACTCTCTCTTTACTATCGCTATTACAACGGACACTGCTCTTCTGAACTCTCTCGTTGCATACCTCCTCCATTGAGAAGAGCTCGTGCGACACGCCTTTCTACACATTCTCATCCTTT
>SEYY01021951.1:62500-65000 GCA_009176605.1 Armadillidium nasatum
TTACTTGAGTCATGTATTTTTTTATTTTTATTTTTTGTTTTGTTTTACCGAAACTCAAACTAACCTAACAGTTACACGAAAGAACTGATTACGCACTACTGGATTATAAAATTAATAGTTTAAGAAACATTACTTCAGGAACTTAAGGAAAGTAATTTGCATAACACAATGGGGTCTTCTAAACTATAAAGAATATTAAAGAGACTAAGTATCGTACAAAAATAAATTCTGTATAGGCAAAAGGGTGGTAAATGGATTTTTTCAAAACCGGCGAGAACCACTATTTTTTTTTACTTGTCGCTCTTGCTTATTCTTTGCTTTGTTTTGTTTTGCTTCCATACAGATTATTAAACTCATATAAATTTTAGTTAAAAAGTACTAATAAGAACCTTGTAGATGGAAGATTATGAAATACATACTTCCTTACCTTGGGAGGATATTGGTTCACTGGCTTAAAAGATTGAACATTTGGATGGTATTCTATTTGTTGGCTATTTTAATATATACTAAATAAGACTTATGTCTCAAGAATGCATGTCTCCAGGTTAATACCTATTAGGAAACATATGTGATTTAGAGAATGAAAATATGTTAGGTTTGAAAGGAAATAATAGATTTTGTTACAATGATAAAAGTCAGATTTATAGAGGTCCAAATTTATGTGCTCCATATCGTTCATAAGAGGAGGTTTGGCTCTATAATTAAATTAATGGAACTTACGGTTATAAAGATTATTACGACACATACTATCCGCCGATTGGTTCATCAATTGTGTTGCCAGTAATTAGTGGACTAAGTGAAATGATTGGCAAATTTGATTTCTTAAATCTAACGGGACGTCTTGCTTAACTGGAGAGAAATGAAAAAGAGAAGAGATATAGAAAGGAAAAAATTTAGTGGTTTGATGACGGGACACCAATAATCGTCGTAAATTTTCCGGTATTTGATAGACTAACTGGTATTGTTTCACTGGTGGAGGTCAGCTTTGATAAAGTTATAAGTTCAATGACGTGGCATTTTCGCTACTAAATACACAGCACATCAATGATATCTTATCTTGGCTCAAAGTTGAAAAAATGTCCCGAAGATTTTGAAAATCCGCTCTCAGAATATTTGGATGAATACTAAAAATCCGATGTTTCTGCTTATATATTTATATTTTTAGGACTTTTGTTGTCTCTTGCTCTGACAATTGCAGAGCCGAATTGGAAAAAACTTAAAAATTTCAAGCTTTCTGCTATTATGAAATTTCACGAATGGGTACCAGACAAATTTTGTGTTTTAAACCCAATTGCATTCCTCTGCTTTCTAATAATTTTCTGCTTGATCATTAAAAGAGAATTTTAGCTGAAATGGGTTAAATGTGAGAAGTTTGAAAGGCTTGGATATAACTTCCATATGATGTCATTATACGAATTAATTGGAACAGAATAAACTATTAAAGAGATTGCCTTAGTTTTAAGTTTCATTTTAACTATTCGGTTTTTGTACATTCCAGTGCCTTTTAAAAGGCTGGACTCCATTTTAAGCTCACTAAGGGATAAATCCCACCTACTTTATAAATATTTTGCTGTTCTGGTAATAATGGCCCTTCTGTTCTCGTAGCTTTTGTTAAAAGTATATGGATAGAAAATTAGACAGTATTTCTCTACGTGGACAAGCTTTTTGGGAATTTTTAGAGCCGTTTATGGCGATATTGACTTTGACGAGATGAGATTCATTGCTCCTGTTTATGGACCGATAATACACACCGTCTTACTGCTTGTATTTAACATGTTTCTTTTCCCTTTTATAATTGCACTGATACTCGACGACGATACCAGTAAACTAGAGAGCGGATTGCATTCGGCAGACAGTCCATAATTTTTGGGAGTTAACCCAGTACTTGACTAGAAAAAACAAGCTGAAAATGATAAAATTTTTAAACGGATTTATGAAAAAGCAGGTCGAAAATTCAAAATGAATAGTGCTAACTGGAGGGCGAATGAAGATTTTCTTCAATATGTTCAAAGATCAATTGTTCGGACTCTTTTAAAGAAGAAATCACAAATAAGAAGCAACGAAGAATCTAACGAATATAGCGATTGATGGATTGTTGAGATTTCATCTCCAGATATTCAATTTCTGAAATGAATAATTTCGTAGAAATAGTACTGAAAAATGTTCTTTAAATTATATATAACTATATATATATATATATATATATATATATATATATATATATATATATATATATATATATATATATATATATATATATATATATATATATATATATATATATATATATATATATATATATATATATATATATATATATGCATGTATATTTTGAATATTATAAGAGAGGCTAAATACCTAATGTCACAAATAAAACAGGTTTAAATATTCAAGAAATTAAATAAAATTTCTAAATATTTTTTCGAACCCTTCCTTTTCCTTGTGACATGATGATACATTTTACAAATAGTAAATGAATTACAGAGAGGCGTAGAATTTA
>SEYY01021951.1:82500-85000 GCA_009176605.1 Armadillidium nasatum
GCACCAACTCCACGTGCGCACCTGTGAATATTGGGGAGTTTCTCCGCGTACTGGAAAAAATTTAACTAATCCTCCAATTCTAATAACAGAGAACACACCTTAAAACATCAACACCAATTAAATCCATCCAATTTCAAAATAATAGCACAAACCAACCACTCATTGGATTTACGTATTTTAGAATCATTTTATATAACCACTCTCAAGCCATCATTAAACACAGTTAGCAGTGCAATAAGAATTTTAATAATTTAATTTTATAATCCTTAACATGTTTGAGTGTTTTATAGGCAAGATTCTCTTTTTACATTTCAAATAGCAATTTAGTTCCACCATTATTGCCCACTTTTTAGCAGTGTTTTAAAGTGATATTAATATATATATATATATATATATATATATATATATATATATATATATATATATATATATATATATATATATATATATATATATATATATATATATATATATTATATATTATATATATATATATATATATATATATATATATATATAATATATATATATATATATATATATATATATATTATATATATATATATATATATATATATATATATATATATATATATATATATATATATATATATATATATATATATATATATATATATAAGTGAAAAATAAAAATTAGCCATAAAAATATATGATTGAAGGAAAAGAATAAATAAAAATATAGCGTTTGACAAACTATTTTTGTTCAAAAAAACAAAAAATTTTGACATAAATATTAATTTTTAAACCAAGTTTATTTACAAGCAATAATTTTTTCCCTTGTTACACGTAATAAATTTTCAAAGTCACTTTTTCTCTTTTTTTTCTTCTTTCTCAACAGTCAAGGTGTTTTAAACTGTAATAAAAAACTAATACCACCGTGATTAATGTTTTAAGGCTGTAAACAATGCGTTCTGAGGTCTTTTGAGAAGGCTTTTGGGGTTGGGGGGGGAGGGGTTTACTTTTAAGCCTCTTTGAAACGCAATTTATTAAACTGTGTCAATGTCAAAAGTTTTCAAAAAATAAAATTTTATATTTTTTTGGTTTGTTTAATAATAATAATAATAATAATAATAATAATAATAATAATAATAATCATAATAATAATAATAATATAATAATAATAACTATAATAATAATAATAATAATAATAACTATTATAATAATAATAATAATAATAATAATAATAATAATAATAAATAATAATAATAATACAATAAATTAATTAATAATTTATATATTTTTCTTACTTTCATAATATATATATATATATATATATATATTATATATATATATATATATATATATATTATATATATATATATTATATATATATATATATATATATTTTGCGTTCACCTTCTCAGGGGGTTCCTAGCGTACCCCCGCCTCACACTGGAGTGTCTATGCTCCAACTACCTCTCCACCCCAATTCTTCACATGTCCCCACATTTTACATGCACTTACTCTTACATTACCTAAAACAAAGTTAACTAAAATGGCGAAACCAACAGCTGCCTCGGAGATGCTTGGGGGGGCGGCATCCAAAGAATGCCCCTCAACCTCCACCCCTCACCCCATCATCACTTGGGAGTTGGCGGCCTCCGATGATGGGAGGTGCCGCATGACCCGGCTCCGGCTTGCCCGATGCACGGTCTTCTTTTTTCATTAATTTCTGCAACATTCGTCGGTCTTTTTTCTAATTTTCCCTTTGTTGAACACCATCTCTCTTCTTCTAAACCTCATCTCTTATTTCTAACCGAAACTCAGGTGCTTGAGTGTGCTGACAGCAAACCTTATTCTGTTACCTCCTACTGTCTCTATCCTCAATTTTCAGCCAAAGGCGGTTGTTGCGCATATGTGCGCAACGATGTTATTTGCTCTCGTGTCTCTGATTTGGAGTCTGAATTTTTCTACCTTTGGTTAAGCTCTTGCAATTTACTACTAAATTTATTTGTTCTGTCTATTTATGTCCTAATTCTACTGACTATAAAAAATTCTTCGACTATTTAAACTCCAAAATAGAGCACATTCTATCCTCTTCTCCTTTCTCTGAAATCATCCTTTTGGGTGATTTCAATGTTCACCACCGCCAATGGCTTTCCTCTAGTTCTCAATCTCCAGCCGGTGAACTCGCCTTCAACTTTTCTATCCAGAACAACCTTGAGCAGTTGGTGCAACTCCCTACCCGTATCCCTGACCGTCTTGGTGATGAACCAAATATACTTGATCTTTTCTTAACCTCTAATCCTTCTCCTATACTGTAAAACTCTTTCCTCCACCTTTTTTCTCCGTATCTTGTTCTGTCTCTTCAAGTCTTCCGCAAGAACGGCCCCCGCCTTCGGCGAGGAGACGTCTGTGGCACTTCGGTGCTGCTAACTGGTCAGACTTGCGGTTGTACTTCTCTGATTTCCCATGGAATGATTATTGCTTTCGTGGGAGGGGTCCCTCGGAGTGTGCCGAGCGTAACCGAGGTGATTCT